>SPJY01035639.1:3021520-3289530 GCA_005191435.1 Raddia distichophylla
CATTCCATCCGGGAGTATCGACCTTGCTCGTAACTCTAGTCCAGGTTCCTTTGAAAACTAACGTCGTTGCGACCCGAAGAGAATATGACGTTACGTTTTCAATGGAACTTGCGCTAGACTTCACACCAAGGTCGAGACTACCACGTGAAACGAGTCCATATGTCTAGTGGACACCCTGTAAAGCTCAATTTGCAAAGAGCATATTGCCGGTGGGCCGTGGGAGGACCGAATAGACGGTCCTGGGGGAAGGGGAGGTCCCAGTGTCGGCGGCCTAACGTTATACCGCCGACACTCATGGCGAGATCACCCGCTATTCGGCCGGGAGCACACGTCAGCCACACAATCTGTGTCGGCGGGATGCGTAAAACCGCCGACACAGATTAATCTGTGTCGGCCGTAACAAGATATGCCGCCGACATTGAACCCTCCCCCCGCCCTTTGGCCACTAGGGAGCCCGTAATAACTTCGTATAGCATACATTATACGAAGTTATACGAGCAGCAATGCGGACGAGGAGGGGACGCGACGGCGCGGGGGAGGAGAGGAGGGAGCACGGCGGTGGAGAGGAGGGAGCGCGGTGGTGGCGGCGGAGGAGGAGGGGCGCGGCGGAGCAGGGGGAGGAGGACGGGGTGCGTCGGCGCGGCGGCGAGGGAGAGAAGGAGGCCCGGCGGTGAAGAGGGGGTGGCGCGGCAGAGGAGGGCCGGCGGCGGTGGCGGGGGAGCTGCGGAGGAGGGCCGGCGGCGGTGGCGGCGGCGCAGCGGAGGAGGGCCGGCGGCGGTGTGGGTGGCGGCGGGTATGAGGACGGAGGCCCGTGCGCTAGGTCTGAGGACGTAGCGCATGGCCCCTTTTAAAAAAAATTTAGGTCTGTGTCGGTGGCCTATGCCGCCGACATAGACCCATAGACCGACGACATAATACGCGTAAGCAGCAGAAAGAAACCGCATGGGCCACATGTCAGCGAAACAATCTGTGTCGGTGGCCAAAAGCAACTGACGACATAGAGGAATCTATGTCGACGTCATATTTGTTAAACCGCCGACACTGATGATCAGGCCCGCACGTCAGACACAGGCCAGTCCTGCGGATAAAAATTTCTCTGTGTCGGCGGTATAACATATACCGCCGATAAAAATTTCTCTGTGTCGGCAGTATAACACATACCGCCGACATTGATACCTCCCACCCTCATTCCCACCGCCTTTTTGGTCCACCCACGGCCCATGATCAATATTCTTTCTGCAATGTGAGCATATAGGGCATGCACTAGACATATTGACTCATTCCACCCGGGAGTATCGACCTTGCTCGCAACTCTATTCCAAGTTCCTTCGAAAACTAACGTCGTTGCGGCCCGAAGAGAATACGACATTACATTTTCAATGGAACTTGCGCTAGACTTGACACCGAGGTCGAGACTACCACGTGAAACAAGTCCATATATCTAGTACACACCCTGTAAAGCTTTGCAAAGAGCATATTGCCGGTGGGCCGTGGGCTGACCAGAAAGACGGTGTCGTTGGGGGGAGTGGTCAGTGTCGGCGGCCTAGTACCATACCGCCGACACAGATACCTCCATCACACCCCCAAACTGCTGGGGCCACACGTCAGCCACACAACTAGTGTCGGCGGGATACGTATAACCGCCGACACAGATTGACACAGATTAATCTGTGTCGGCCGTATCAATTAAGATCGCCGATATTGATACCTCCCTCCTTCGGCTCGTCAATTGGTCCACCCACGGCCCACAATCAATATCCTTTGTGCAATGTGAGCATATAGAGCATGCATTACACATATGGACTCATTCCATCCGGGAGTATCGACCTTGCTCGTAACTCTAGTCCAGGTTCCTTTGAAAACTAACGTCGTTGCGACCCGAAGAGAATATGACGTTACGTTTTCAATGGAACTTGCGCTAGACTTCACACCAAGGTCGAGACTACCACGTGAAACGAGTCCATATGTCTAGTGGACACCCTGTAAAGCTCAATTTGCAAAGAGCATATTGCCGGTGGGCCGTGGGCTGACCAGAAAGACGGTGTCGTTGGGGGGAGTGGTCAGTGTCGGCGGCCTAGTACAATACCGCCGACACAGATACCTCCATCACACCCCCAAACTGCTGGGGCCACACGTCAGCCACACAACTAGTGTCGGCAGGATATGTATAACCGCCGACACAGATTAATCTGTGTCGGCCGTATCAATTAAGATCGCCGATATTGATACCTCCCTCCTTCGGCTCGTCAATTGGTCCACCCACGGCCCACAATCAATATCCTTTGTGCAATGTGAGCATATAGAGCATGCATTACACATATGGACTCATTCCATCCGGGAGTATCGACCTTGCTCGTAACTCTAGTCCAGGTTCCTTTGAAAACTAACGTCGTTGCGACCCGAAGAGAATACAACGTTACGTTTTCAATGGAACTTGCGCTAGACTTCACACTGAGGTCGAGACTACCACGTGAAATGAGTCCATATGTCTAGTGCACACCCTGTAAAGCTCAATTTGCAAAGAGCATATTGCCGGTGGGCCGTCGGAGGACCGGAGAGACGGTCCTGGGGGGAGGGGGAGGTCTCAGTGTCGGCGGCCTAACATTATACCGCCGACACTCATGGCGAGATCACCCGCTATTCGGCCGGGAGCACACGTCAGCCACACAATCTGTGTCGGCGGGATGCGTAAAACCGCCGACACAGATTAATCTGTGTCGGCCGTAACAAGATATGCCGCCGACATTGAACCCTCCCCCCGCCCTTTGGCCACTAGGGAGCCAAGCATGCCTGCCGCCTTTCCGGTCCCACACGTCATAACATAACCTATTTCCGCGGCCTTGGTTAGAGCCGCTGACATTGATGGTCCTAGGAACCTGTGTCGGCAATCTGTATTATACCGTCGACACAGATTATGTTCAAGCAAGCGCGCATACGCTGATTAAATTTTCCTCATTTGGCGGTACACGTTGGCGGGTAGGAAAATTTGAATTTTAAATGACCCTCAGTGAAATAGAGCTTACATGTGTCGGCGGCGTGATGTTAACCGCCGACATAGATTGCCGTATACGGTAGCACTTTTGATTTTTAATTCACGCGCGGAAGGGTTGCCGAAGTTGTGTCGGCGGTCTTATTTTTGTCGCCGACGTTGATTTACTGTGTCGGCGCGATTTTGAGTACCGCCGACATAAACTTGTCGTCGATTTCTTTGCCGCCGATACAGAGTAATCGGTCGCCGACCCAGAGGAAGATTTCTTTAGTGTACGTGATACAATAGGAACAAAATCACATCTCCATTGATCACTTTGGCACGACGACTAAAATGTGTCACTTGGAAGAGGTTGTTGCAGTGATTCTCATGGTCGTGGGCGCAGCCAACCCATCCAGGAATGGCCGAGGTGTGGAATCAAGGAGGACAAAGTGGTGAGTCCAAGAACAACAACAACTCTCATCCAGTTTGCTAGGTTTATGGCAAGACAAGCACCACAGGAATCGCGCGAAATCTCGGCGGCCAAAACTAGTCTCGACGGACACAATATTGCCGTCGATATAAGACACGCAATCTCGACGGCCGGAAAAGCGCCGTTGTTATATAAAGTTAGTCTCGACGGCCAGATAAAAGCCGTCGAGATATGGTCGCCCAAGCGCGTGCGTGCACCTTTTCCTAGTTTTCGTGAAGGCGGGAAAACCTTTTTCTCGACGACGCGCTCCTTTTCTTAGTTTTCGCGAAGGCGGGAAAACCTTTTTCTCGACGGCTACACCTACGCCGTCGAGAATAGTGTATGGGCCGGCCTCAGCACTCGCTGGCCAGGATGCAGTCTCGACGGCCGGAAGTTGGCCATCGATATTATTTCATCTACTCTACTAGGATGTGCTTTTTAAATTCGGTTGGCCCATTTTTTCATGTTTTAAAAATATTTCATAATTTGCAAAGATATTTATTTACCAATTTAGTTAAAAATGTACGTAACTTAAAGAAAAATGTGAAGCATTCTCATTTTTTAAAAAAAATAGATAATGGTACAAATGTTACCATGTTACATCCTATTTTTTAAAAAACTTTATTTGTAAATAATGTAACATATAATATATATTTTAAACTAATAAATTGTATATGAAATATTTTAAAATGGTATAATTTGTTACATTCCAATGCAATTATCTATGTACAACGGTGTTCCGATTAAATGGTGAAAACGTAAAAATTATATTATCCCTCTCACCGTACTTCATAAAACTATATAGAACGCAAACTAATACTCTTCCGATATAATCCCTTACATATGTAACTCCTTTTGCAGACATAATTTGAGCATACGAATTTTCACGGTGATAAATTTTCATGCCGTAAACAATATTATCTATTACGCAGCACCAAAGATTTTTTGAATTTATTTTAAAAATTAATTAAGCTCCGTTGACCACCGAAGGGGTGTGTTGTGCGAGCCGTCGAGATAGGACTCACTCTCGACGGCATTCCTAAAGGCGGTTGAGAAATGCAATTTTTCACGACGGTAGTCAACAAAAACCATCGTGACAGATGAGCCGTCGAGATAGTGGCGGCCAACCACCTGACGGATAGGGGGCTATCTCGACGGCCCCAAGCCGTTGAGACAGAGCGGGCCCACCGGACCACGTGCTTTTTAACGTGTGTCTCGACGGCCTCCAGCCATCGAGACAGCACGGGCCCCAGGCACCGTGTCTTTTGAGGCTGTCTTGACGGCTTGTGCTCGTTGAGAACATGCGCTCCAGAAGACTGCATCAGCTTGAGGTGTTCGTCGCTGGGGGTAACGCGTTCGGACAACTACAATTCATTTTTATAGATGCATATCTTGTCAGTTGTACCAACGAACTCAAATATATGTGCAGGCCGGTCCAAGTGGTCATGCGGGGCTTCCTGGCAGCTCCTCGAGCCAGGTGGGGATGGTGGGCCCCTACATAGGTGGCTCGGCCATCTACGGCAGCCACCCAGCCCCTCCAGGCACCTACGTTGGCTGGGGCGGCTACGCTGGACAGATGGCACCACCACCGGCCACGTACGGGACCTAGCCGACCTTTGTCCCGACGCCAAACTATCCGAACTTCGAACGTCCCTGGTTCCGTGATCCAGTGGTGAGTCAGTTGTGCCAAATCAATACGTTGTCGCATAGTATATATATGTCAAATGTCTAATTGAAAAATCTCGCAGGGTTCGGGTTCTGCCATGTCTACGTCTTCGTCCTACGTGCCAAATCCTCAGGACGACGCGCAATAGGGAGAGGATGCCTCCAGGAACATGGCTGCCAACCTCGCGGAGCAGCTCTTGGCACTCCACCACGGCAGACATAATTTACTGATGTTTTTCACAAACTTTTATGTGTCGTCATGTTTGTACGTTTGAATATTGTGATTATGTTATTGACGGCAATTGGAGATATGTTATTGATGTGTCATATTGATATTACCGGTGATATATGTGTATATCTATGAAATTATGGGATATTTGAATGTGCGGGTTTTTTTGAGTATGCAGGTTGCAGTTGCTGTTGCTGCTGGGTGCAGGAGCAACTATAAAATAATTGTGTTTTTTCCATTTTATAAATTTTTTTTGCTAGTCTACAGTTATTCACGACGGCTAGGATGTGGCCATCGAGAATAGTCAGCATGGACCCATCTACCAGCTTAGGGCGGACTAAGAAATCTCGACGGCCGCCAACCGTCGTTAATAACTGTTTGGGTTAGGCCTATGGACCGTGCGGCCTAGCAAGCATCAATCTCGACGGCTTCAAGCCGTCGAGAAAAGTGCCTCAAGCACGTCGCGCCTGGCCTGCGTGCATTTCACGACGGCTACCCTGGAGCCATCGAGAACGACTAACTCGGCGGTCGGGCCATCGAGAAAGACCTCTCTCGACCACGCTATCTCGACGGCCAAATCTCGACGGCCGGCCATCGAGATTGATCTTTCTCGATGGTTACCACATTTTTCTCGACGGCTTTGGCCGTCGAGAATTTGTGCGATCCTCGTGGTGAGGGCAGACAATGCTATGTTGCTACAATCAATTCAAATGCTCATTCCAAGGTGAAGACCAAAGGCTGACGACGTTGGCAAGTTCTGGGTACTCCACTAATTTATGTTTGGTACACCGACCTGGGCACCGCCGACCACATCATCCGCGACCTGGACATGCTGATGATGCATGACAAATATACCGGCAAAGATCAGATCCGCAATACTAGTATGTTGCTCAGATATGCCCACATTGCATGCCTTATTGCCGAAACCAATTTGTAAACACTTAGCCAATCACATTATTAACACCTAACCAACATATCCTTTAGGTAACTTATACTCATCTAAACCCTAAATCTTTACACAAGGGTTATAAGTGCTATCATCAGTCAACCGGTAAAGTATATATTTGTCGCGATGTTATATTCGATGAACATCACGTCAATAAATTGTACAAACCCGAGAACGAACGTCGTGCGCGCGCCACGTGGCTGGCCTCCCCGCCCGGCGCCGCCACGTCCGTCCGATCGCGCGAGCCCGACAGATCCGACTGTCCGTTCTACTTTCGATTTTTTCCGCACACATTCCAGGCGCGCGGGTGGTTTGGCCGGTTGGTTAGCGCGGCCGGTTCGATGCCCTGCCGGCTCCGCGCTCCACATTTTTTTGTCGAGAGCTGGCGCGCTGGCCTCCGCGCGCGCGCATGCGCGTTTTCGCCGGCCGCGCAGACGCGTTTTTTTCGTCTGTGTTTTGCTGCGCTCGCGCGCGCCATGGGCGCGCTATGCAGCTAGTTCCCTACATTGATAAATCCTCTCCAGCCCGTAGCACACCACCAACCGAAGTTGCTATCCTCCTTCCACGTCATCCTATCCACGCTCCAACACTTGAGGATAATCACATGCATGTTGAGCATTAAACCCATTAGTAGTCGATCATGAATTCTCTACGTAGGTTGATGCGGAAGAGGGAGGCCAGCCCAGGGGAATTGATGCTTCGTCACCAGCATACCGGTGCACACAGAAACTACTGTAGCTGATCATCTGGTTGCCGGACCTGCTGCTCTTCCTGATGTTGCTGCCACAGGAGGACCTGACCGACCGAACGACGTGACACTACTAACTTCATCACTGACAGTTTGAAACTGTTATCACTAGTGATTTTTGAATCACCAGTGATTAAATGACGGCGATAATCAATGATTATCAATGGCGGTTCCAAACCGCTAGTAATAATCATCACTAGCAGTTTTCTAACCCAACCGCTAGTGTTGACAAGTATATCATTAGTGGTTCTTTACCCCAACCACCGGTGGAACAGCTAGTGTTGACAAGTATATATATCACTAGCGGTTCTTAACCCCAACCACTAGTGGTGATTATTATCACTAGCGGTTCTCTATCTGATCGGCCAGTGATAAGTTTTTGCAGACAAAAGAAATTACACATAAAAATTGGCTAGCATCAGGTTTTGCTATCCACACCCTCTATAAACACAATAGCAATACACATATTTTACACATCCATTCTCACATATACTCCCTCCGTTTGTCTTTGTTTGACGCCTTTGACTTTTTGGCACGTCTTTGACCATTCGTCTTATTCAAAAATTTAGTGCAAAGATGCAAAAAAGTAAGACATATTCAAAGTACCTCTATTGATAAAACAAATCACAACAAAATAAATGATATTTACAAAAAATATTTTGAATAAGACGAATGGTCAAAGTTGTGTCAAAAAGTCAAAGGCGCGTCAAACAAAAAAAAACAGAGGTAGTATTATTTATTGCATAAAGCCAATTATATAATTTAAAATAAACTTACGAACTCGCTTGGTGCAGATTTTTTTCATAAAATACTCAATGTTGATAATGACCCACAGTGCTATGCCAACCTCTAACTAATCTTACAGTGGCTCCTAGAATCATCAACCATGACCATCATCTAAGCCAAACTCAACCATTCCGATGACCTAAACCTCATTCACTCGTTATCTTATCCAAGACAACATTCCCATTATGGATACACATCAGGGTTCTCGGTCCAATTAGTGCAAACCACCTCTCTAGTATGTCTACCTAAGTAGTGTCCACCCCTCTGTCCTAGCCCCATAGCGGGGAACAATATCACCCTTGACGATGGCCCATTCAGACCTTCTTCAAGTTGGATTTGCATTCCACGGTGCATCCTCGGCGAACCTTGATGTTGGATCCCACACTAATACTATTGCACGATGCCATGTGTAGTGTCAGAACCATCCCCCCTCCCCCCCCCACCCCACAAGGTGAATAGTCATCTTAGACACTACATGTGTTCCATTTGCGCTCCTCTAGGAATTATCCCCCACAAGCGAATGGCAGCTCTAGCCACCATGCGTATCTATGCTCCTACTAAGTGAACCCTTACACCCATCATAATCTAAACCTTCTAGCTAGGTCTACCCTTCCCATCACCCTTCATCTCCAAACTGACCCCAATATTACACAAACACAACCCTATCCATTCCAACTTGCCGGACCTTGTCCACAAATTGTTCGGTTGGACCATGTGCAACACACATTCATTACCTATCGGGTCGCACCCTAAACATAACCTCACACCATATAATTGTCAGATGCATGTAGCCTAGTCTTTTACGCCAACGGTTTCATAACCATATTAGACTCTAAACAAGTCTAAGCAAGTTTTACCATCTAATTAGGGTTAAAGTTATTTACATAACTAGACTTAAGGGTATTCAATATATATATGATATTCAAGGCAATCATACGTACACGATAAATAACAGGTCCAATATATGGACATTGTCGGTGGCACGAGCCAGACAGCGAATTTATGAAGGGCTACCCTGCGAAGCAACGTACTGTACTTCGCGAAGCAGCTCGGGGATGACTGAGCAATCTCAAAGTAGCTAGCCTACAGGAATTAAACAGCCTGCCTTTATTACTGGGGGACCCCCTATTTATAGTAGGGGGCCAGACTACAATGTACCATTACAACCCTTCCTCAAAGCAATCAAGCCTTCTTGAGGGTCTCTCCTTCCCGCTGGCGCACTGCGTACAGGTCGCTCTCCTCCTTTTTCCCTTCGAAGTTCCCTTGAAAACTGCTCACCAGCTTGGAGTGAAGCTGGGGCTAGCTCCGGATGGACCTTGGCTCGAGAGAGGAGTACCACGAGAGGGCGATACCCTCGAGCGCCAGGAGTAGCCCCTTTGCCTTGATATCTTCATCCCCGCCCGCGGCCTCCATAGCGGTGTCGTAGACGCGGAGGAACTCCTCAAGGTCAGTCTTGCCTCCATACAGCTTGATGATGGGCATCTTGAAGACCCCCAGAGCAGGCCACTTCTTGGCGCGGAGATGTTGGCTCAGCCGGTTCGGGTCGTCGTCCGGGGTTCGGGTCCCCCGAGACCACACCTCGTCCTCTGACCCTACATCCTCGTAAGAGCGGGTTGGGGGGTCGGAGCGATCTTGCTGCACTTGGTTCTTGAGTTGGCGTAGCACCTCCGCCAGGCGAGCATTGGCGTTGATGAGCGCCTGAATGGTCGGGTCCATTCCTGCGCCCCGAGCGGGATGCTTGGAGATGGTGCGAATGACTGGGTCGGGGCCTCCCACGAGGCGAGAATGCTTCGATAGGGTGTACGGGGCCCCATGGACGTTCCCACGACTCCCTGCGCCGCCGGGAACAGAGACATCTGCGCCGGTGCCACGGATGTGGTAGGAGCAGGCACTGCGGGTGCAGCCAGCGGAGGGGCCACGGGTGGAGCTGGAGTCGGGGCCACGGGTGGAGCTGGAACCGGGGCCGCGGGTGGAGCAGGAGCCGCTGCCGAGGGTGGAGCAGGAGCCGGGGCCACGAGTACTGCCTGCCGGGGGTGTGACAAGGAGGGGGCCCCTCGGAGCGGCTACGACGGGGTCCGCGGGTATCGCAGGGACAGGCGGAGGAGCGGCCGCACGGGGATTCGCCGCCTTCTTCTTGCACGCCCGAGGATGGGAGGCCACCGGGGCCACGATCGCCTCCCCCGCTGCACCCCCGATGGCACCCTCCTCTGGGAGGGTACCTGGGGCAACCGAAACAGCAGCTACGACGGAGCGTGATCCTTCTGCGGCGGAAACGGTGGTCTTCTTCGGAGGCATCTCTAGGAAGCTTCTTGGTGGGTTTTTGGCGTGCTCACTCAGGTTTGCTCACAATGGGTTTTTGCTTAGATCCCCACGAACGGAGCCAGTGTCGGTGGCCCGAGCCAGACAGCGAATTTATGAAGGGCTACCCCACGAAGCAACGTACTGTACTTCGCGAAGCAGCTCGGGGATGACTATGCAATCTCAAAGTAGCTAGCCTACGGGAATTAAGCTGCCTGCCTTTATTACTGGGGGACCCCATATTTATAGTAGGGGCCAGATTACAATGTGCCATTACAACCCTTCCTCGAAGGAATCAAGTGGGGGCAAAAGAGAAAAATCTTGGCAAAAGACCTCCTAGACTTTAACCTACCCCTGATCCTAGGGGTACCGGAGGTAAAACACCTTTGGGATCCCCGGTCAGACCCAATTGTCCTTATCTTTTCCCTAAAGCGAGGGTAATATTGAGATTACATAGAGGATTTGGCCGTTGTAACAAACTATGATCCTCCTGCCACTTGAAGCGAGTTGTTACAGCCAGCTGTCATATCTCCCTGACATATGATACGATTCCTAGCCCCTGTAACAAACCGTACTTGTTGTCCCCTGGATCTTCGCGGCCGCCATTGCATCGTGATTCTGGACTTAATTAGACTATCCTGACCCTAGATGGCGACCCGGCTTCGCTATACCTCCGAGAGGGTCTCCACCCTTTGCTTTGAGATTGCCCCGCCCGAAGGAGGCAAGACCCCCTTCGGACGGCGCGCTCTTCCCTGGTCCGCAATTGATTCGCCTAGGGTACGCGAGGCACCCCTTTTGGGTGAGCTTCCCCTTCGTCCTCACAGACTAGTTCGCTGATCCCGCTAGTTCGCGGGGGATGGGTGTCCCCTACTACAACAGACATACATGTATGCAACATAATTAGCAGTAGGCATTCATCATTGTAGAGCTGAAGTATCTTAGTGGAAACAAAATAGCTTTCAAATGCTAGGTTTAGATCGATATGATCTAGAATCATCAACACCTAACTGTAGAAATAATGGCAATGACCATCCATATGCAATACAGATGATTCATGTATGCAACTACAGATGACGGGACTATGATCACGTGCTGCCATCTACTGCTCTTACTCTATCTAGCTAGCTTAACTGAAAGATACTTTAAGGATCTACCCAACCCAACTATGTTTCGAGAAACGTGCCTATAGTGCGATGCATGCTCATAATCCTAATAACCCAGAATCATGTCCCCACAATTTTTATGAATATTGTCTCAGCAAATAACAACATCGCGTTTGTTGCGTTATTTTTTGTTGATTTTCTAACTCAAAGAAGGCAGATCGTATTTTATTAAATTATATTCCTACTGAATTCCTGGTTTTGTATTTTTACTGAGCCATATACTTACATTAGTAGTTATATAAAAAGTTTACTAATTTTTTTAGAGGTTGTTTACTATTGTAAATAAATTCTACAAGTGCACTGGGGCACATAAAATATAGATTTCGGGATATTCAAGTATTCCTACTGGGCTCAGGCAGGCTATCTTTAGGCTGTAACGGCCGTACCACAGTTGGCCGCAGGAGCGGCCTAATTTGGCCACAGGCCCAATCACAGCCCAAGAGCTAGAGTTATAGCCAGACGTACGCCAACGGCTAACCAAAAGCATATTTTTATTGTGTGTGTACCCACTTACATGACAGGAGGGAACAATGGCCCATATCACAGCCAGAGTATTCATAGCGGTCACTTTAAAATGGGTGAATATCAATGCAATCAGACTTACGGTGCAATCATCGAGCAACCGAACTATTAAAAGTTATAAAAATCCTAAAAAAATTATAGATGTACTTCATTGTTTTCTCCACCTATGTATGAAGTTTCAAAGATAAAATTATTTTATATTAAAAGTTATAAAATAATAACAGTTTGAGTTCAAAACTGATAGAAACTTACTTTTTTGTAACTTTCAATATATGATGAATTTGAACTAGAAATTTTATAAAGAGATAGAGTAAGTTGAAGAGTATATTTACAATTGTTTTTTAAAAAAAATTTACAACTTTTGATAGTTCGGTTACACGGTGGTTGCACCGTAAACTTGATTGCACGGGATATGCATGTTCCACTCGAAAGAATTGTAGATTTGGATAGAGCAGTTGATGGAGGGAAGAAATTTTTAGAGTGTTGTGTAAAGTGTGAAGAAAATTAAGAAATAAGGATAGAGGGGATAGCACATAATGAAATGGTATGTGAGGATAGAACTCTAGATGCGGATGCTCTAACAACTGCTAGACATATCGAATATGACACTCTAGTACAACTGCTAGTACACCCCGTCCATCACCAATTCACCATCGTTGTGCAGCAATGGCTCGGCGGTGCGCCTTCAATGCTCTCCTTCATCTTCCTTCACTAGTGTTCTCACTCTTGACCGCCCCTAACCTTCTGGTCCCACATATGAGCTTGCTGTGCCACCATCGTGTTTCAGACTCGCATCCCTGTCCTATAAAGCCCAGACGTTCCCGTTCCTCTTTTGCATTCGGTGGTCATGCCCCAGCGCCCATTTTGATGTCTCATCCACGGTGGGCTTCGATCTAATTCTTTGTGGCGTGAGCATATATCACTGATATGGGCTTACGAACCGGTATTAAAGGGTCGTTCCAGCAAACTTCAAAAGAAATGCATATCCGACACTAATCAATACGCGTTGGTGGTTGGGTGGGTTAGAAGGGTGAGTGGAGAGTCATGTAGTGGCATGAGATCTCAGGTTCGAGTCTTGTGTTCGTCATATTTTTTAGATATTTTCGTAACCACAGGCCTTTAGAGAAAACCGGAACTAAAGCATGTTCTCAACCTGGACTAAAGGCCATTTGCGTAGTAGTATATTCATCCCATAACTTTGTCTTGACTCAGGTCTTGCCAGAGTACAAGAAGGGTCGTCGTACAATTTCGGCGATTACAAAAAAGAAGGAGGCGAGCTCCCTATCCCTCTTTGTCTTTCCACTTCCCTCGTTCAGGAACAAACACTTCCCAAATTCTTTTTCAGTCCCGGCCCGGTTTTCCCCCACTAACCAATTACGTACTCGTACTCGTTGTATCCTGTGTCTCGGCCGTCGCCGGCCATGTCGCCAAGATGCTCGAAACCTTCTCCGAGTGCGCCAACCCCTCATGTAGCATCTCCACCTCTCGTAGATGCTCATGGGTCGCTAGTTCGATGTCGGCACCCGATTTACAAGATCGGATTCCACCTGCGTAAACACGTACTAGTCCCAAGGATCATGGCTAGTACACACAGATATACAGAAACGGAACAGTGCCAACGATTTTATTATTACAAACGGGAACATAGTCCAGTACAAACACATACAACGGCTCGCAGGCCGCATTTTATAAAAAGATAGAGTAAGTTGAAGAGTATATCTACAATTGTTTTCAAAAAAATTTACAACTTTTGATAGTTTGGTTACACGGTGGTTGCACCGTAAGCTTGATTGCACGGGATATGCATGTTCCCCTCGAAAGAATTGTAGATTTGGATAGAGCAGTTGATGGAGGGAAGGAATTTTTAGAGTGTTGTGTAAAGTGTGAAGAAAATTAAAAAATAAGGATAGAGGGGATAGCACATAATAAACTGGTATGTGAGGATAGAACTCTAGATGCGAATGCTCTAACAACTGCTAGACATATCGATACGACACTCTAGTACAACTGCTAGTACACCCCGTCCATCACCAATTCACCATCGTTGTGCAGCAATGGCTCGGCGGTGCGCCTTCAATGCTCTCCTTCATCTTCCTTCACTAGTGTTCTCACTCTTGACCGCCCCTAACCTTCTGGTCCCACATATGAGCTTGCTGTGCCACCATCGTGTTTCAGACTCGCATCCCTGTCCTATAAAGCCCAGACGTTCCCGTTCCTCTTTTGCATTCGGTGGTCATGCCGCGGCGCCCATTTTGATGTCTCATGCACGGTGGGCTTCGATCTAATTCCTTATGGCGTGAGCATATATCACTACTACATAAATGGCTTAATTTACCGGCAAACCGGTACTGATAATGCACTAGTACTGGTTCGTAGCAACAGTAGCAATTCTAGACTTTTAGTACCGGTTGGACGCAGCAGTAAACATACCTTTTGCAGACGGGTACAGTCCAACTGGCGCATTGACTCATCAGTACCGGTTCGTAATATGAACCCATATTGATATGGGTTTACGAACCTGTACTAAAGGGTCGTTCCAGCAAACTTCAAAAGGAATGCATATCCGACTCTAATCAATATGCGTGGGTGGTTGGGTGGGTTAGAAGGGTGAGTGGAGAGTTATATAGTGGCATGAGATCTCAGGTTCGAGTCTTGTGTTCGTCATATTTTTTTAGATATTTTCGTGGCTATAGTCCCGGTTGGGGGAACCGGAACTAAAAACCACAGGCCTTTAGAGAAAACCGAAACTAAAGCATGTTCTCAACCTGCACTAAAGGCCATTTGCGTAGTAGTGTATTCATCCTATAACTTTGTCTTGACTCAGATCTTGCCAGAGTACAAGAAGGGTCGTCGTACAATTTCGGCGATTACAAAAAAGAAGGAGGCGAGCTCCCTATCCCTCTTTGTCTTTCCACTTCCCTCGTTCAGGAACAAACACTTCGCCAAATTCTTTTTCAGTTGTGGCCCGGTTTTTCCCCACTAACCAATTACGTACTCGTACTCGTTGTATCCTGTGTCTCGGCCGTCGCCGGCCATGTCGCCAAGATGCTCGAAACCTTCTCCGAGTGCGCCAACCCCTCATGCAGCATCTCCACCTCTCGTAGATGCTCATGGGTCGCTAGTTCGAGCTCCCAGATGTTTAGTTCGTTGGTGCTGCGCGGAGCCACCGCCCCGCCGCCGTTGCTATTTCTCATCGCGCCGTCGTTGAAGGCTGTCGTAGGCCGCGCCGTCTACGTACTCCATTGGGTGCTTAACGATGAGAGGAACCTATTTTTTATTTGAGCAATGTATGAATTTATAAAAAATATTTTTGTCGCTACCTGCTTTCGGGCCGACAGCACCGTCCTCGGTAATTCGCAATTTTCGAGGTCTTATGCTGCTCTGATGAATTTGGGTTGAACACAAAAGTTGTAGATAACTTAGAGACGCATCTTTTTTGTATAAACAACTTTTTCATTTGAGCAACGTATGAATTTATAAAAAATCATTTTTGCTGCTGTTTTGTTACTCGGGCCGTGCTCGGGCCGGCCCGGCCCGAAGCCGGCCTGCCGTGCTTTTGGGCCATGCCGGGCCTGCATTTTGGCACTCCGTGCCGGCCCGGCACGGCCCGAAGTGCTGACCGGGCCGTGCCAGCCCGGTGCCACGTCGGCCCGAGGCACGACGGGCGGCACGGCCCAACGCCCAGCTCTAGGCAGCGGTGATCTCCCCTTCCGGTGACGACCACACCTTAGCTACTGCCTATGTATGTGTGTGGAGGCAGATGACGACCAGCAAGCTTTTCTTGGGCCAGCCCATGACTAGTGGGCCTTGTTGTAACCGAGCCAACACAAACTCATTTAAGAAGCCATTTTTTCCTATTTTTAGCAATACTAGTGAGCAAATCAAGCCTTAGAATTATGAATTTTTTGTGGAGCTTTCCTGAGTTATTTATAACCTAGGAAGATATAAAAGCCTATGAGTTATCAATGTATTTTGATTTATCTAAAATCCAATAGCCTTTAAAAACTATTTTATAACTCGAAAATGCAAAAACCTTTTATTTTACTTAGCTAAAATATTTGATGAATGATTCTGGGTCTGATGTATGCATTATTGTTCTTGTATGCATGGATGCTTGTGCTTGCTTAGGACCAGAAGTGTTTGTAAACCATTCCCGGGTGGAAATCACTCGTACCAGTACATCGACCAAGGCAAGCCCCCTTGACACATATTGAATGAGCCCTGGTCTTATTGAAGATTGTGCTAGAATCTTAAAAAGGTGCATGCTATCTATAAAAGGAATTATTCGTTAGCAAGTAGTTACATCTAGAAAATAAAAGCATACATATACCTTTATTATGTTTTGAATCGTAGGAACTAGAATGAATTAATTGTTTATGAGAATCCTTTGATGGCACGATAAAACTTCTACAATATGATTTAGTGGTAACATCATGATTTCACATTTTGACAAAATGTTTGCAAATGTGTGTTGAGAAAATGAAGCATCGGGGGTGTTGTTGTGGTTGAGTCATTTTCTCCTCTTCCCTAAAACAATTTTGAATAAAAGGAACCTTTCACCGGTGACCAGACAATGCAGGTGATTCACCGGATGTAAGAATGGGGCTAAGATTAATGCTCCTCACTAATCTAAGGACTACCGGATCGTCCTATGGATATATAAACTAAGTCCTTCCAATGCAGCCTTGAGTCTTGTTATGAGATGGACATGACTCATTTAAGTCTTAGGCCCAGTTCTTTTTAGCTTAACAGCTTAACGTCTTAACAGCTTAACAACTTATCTACGTTTTAAAAACACATATGCTTTGAGTTTTTTGAGTCTATTTTTTCGCTGTATTGAAGGTAGGTTCGAACGCTTTAAAAAGCAAGTCAAACAACATGTATCTGAATCTCGAGACTATCTCGAGAAGCTCTCAAAGTTCAGTCATTTCAGCCGTTCATACATTCAGATCAGCTCAAAAGAACAGGGCCTTAGACTCTAGTAGTGGCTTACTCATGACCCCTATTAGGGCGTGGACCTAATGTCTTTGTGATTGAGCACTCTTGTGGGACGTCTCTCAGAAGTAAAGTCTATCTACTTTAGCATCCGTAGTAGGGACTCTAAAATACTGTAGCTTTGGATAGAGTGTCTGACGTAAGAAAGGAATCTTTTAGAGTACAGTGTAAAATGTGAATAAAATTTAGAGGGAAGGATAGAGGGAGTAGCTAATAGTGAAATAGAGGGTGAGAATAGAGTAGCTGGTATGGATGCTGACGTAAAACTATTATCTCATATGTGCTCATGGTTATGAGCATGCGATGGGAGTCTTCATGAGACAAACTTTTTTTTCCCAAAAGAGTGGTTTTATGAAAATGGTTTCATAACTAAGTTTTGAGCACGACGATGGAGTGTCAAAGAGATTTTTCTTTTCTTTCATGCTCTGACAATGGAAGTTTGCCGCTTGACAATGGACGATTGAATGGGATGATTTCCGACTTGACGATGGACCATGAAAGATGACGTTTTGAGTTGACCCTGAGATAAAGATTTGGTTATCAAAAGCTTGCTTTTCAAAATCTAGGAGAAAATCCTTAACCTTGCATTTTCGCAAATAGCCTAAACCCTCTTGTGCTAAGCTCCATCTTGCATAATTCATAAGACTTGTTGAGCACATTTATACTCACTCTTTTTTTCCTCCCATTCCAAAATTTCAACTAAAAAGAGGTCTTGCTACGACTCTTATTGTAATGATGCTGACGAGGACTATGAGACTAGGAATACGAACATTGCCATAAAGAATAGGGTGCACATTCTACAATATTTGCCTATGGAATAAAGTCTAGTAGTTTGTATTAGGCTCTATGGATTATAAGCTGCGAGACTATGTGTCTTGGTCCGCACGTCGATTGTTGTGTACTGTATGACTATACCCTACTTATGAATAATTTATTTCTGTTGGCAATATATCACTTTTTAAAATTGTATGTATTAGATGTAATCCTTGGGATTAGTATGATGCACGGAATACACAGCTCAGTTATTTTGACCGAGTCACGACAAAAGGTATTTAAAAACATAAGATATTAAATCATTTAAACTATTTTTTATGCTCTTTATGCCCCAATCGAGGCACAACTTTTCTAGATTATAATCTATCGACGGTTTCAGGTTAAAAAAGCAATGCCCAGGTTGCACACAAAAATTTCCAATTAAAATTCTATGCGAATTTTACTGGTTTTAAAACTTTTTTCGCACGCAGAAATTGGGGAACGTGGGCGATCCTATACCAATTCTCACTTATACCTCGGACTAGGGTTTCGTTTTTGCCCTAAATTCTGCTCTGATCTGAATTCCATATCCCGTGTTTTTTTTTATTAAAATTCAACAAAATTCTTACTTTTGATATTTAGATCGAACGGAGTCATTGGAAAATGGAAACATATCGAAAAGTTGGTTTCATGTAGAAATTGTTCGGTCCAAACATGAAAACATGAAATCGAAACCGAAACGGAAGAATCATTTGGTTTATTTTTTTTGAAATAATTAGGTTTTACAAAAAAAAATCGTCCGGTTTCTAAAATTGCAACTTTAAATTTTAGCCTTGATTTTTTGACCGGGATTTCAATCTCATCACACGGCGATTTTGCGATTTCATGTGGGATCTATATCTGCGGCCTGGACGCCAATCACTCCATTGATCATCAGCGCTGTAAGAAAAAAACAAGCTACGCATCTCTTGTGCGCGTTGTGCGCTCGTGGCTGGTCCGCGAACGCGACGCGATCCCCACGCATAACTGATTAGCTCACCTGCTCGCCACGGATGCTCGATCCCGCTCACTTGTCGCCGCCTCTGCTCCACGTACGACATAATGCGTTTGTTGCTGATGAACCAAACCACACAGAGTGCATTAATCAGAGCTCTTCTCCTGATTAATGTAGATTAAGCTGGATCCAGATCGATCGATCGCTGGCTCCACTAATCCAGGCATTTTCGCCATGCAATCCTCCGGTCCAAGCACTGCCTGCCGGCGCCGCCCATGATTCCCCTCGCAAACCGGCGGTGGAACAGGAGGAGGAACCCGAGCTCGAGCTTAATTAGTCAAAGCTTCAGGTTAAACCGAGTGGTTAGCATGCAGCGGCCACAATCCGCGGACGCGGAATGACCGAGAAAATTCAGTTAATTTAAACCGAGTTCAAGTAGTATGACCAGGTCCAGTAGGGCCAGTTCTCAACGCAAGTCAATTAACACGTACCTCTATCATTTCTTACGGTTGCGGTTAAACAAATGTACTAGTTCCACAACCACTACAAGAGGCGGCAACAGTCTAGACGGCTGAAGCCGTCGATACAAATACATCAACCGTCGGGTTTAATGTTTGGCCGTCGAATCAGATTTTGGCAGTCGAATCTATTTTCGTTTCCTGTAGTGAATAGGACTTGACAAATCAAATTTGCGGTTAAACGAATGTACTAGTTCCACAATAGGACTTGACAAATCAAATTTAATCAACCAAGCACCATCGTTTGCATTCATTCAGCTTTGCCAATGTCATGTCAAGGCCAAGACGACTAGATGCATTTGGCTAATTGGCTCCCTGGATGCACCCCAGTTTGATCCATGCGTGCAGTATGTTTGGTTGAGATACTAATGGATCCATTTTCCACAATTTTCATGTTAAGGTGGGCCTCATTTTAGCCGAAAGTTGAAATAAATCTATTAGTTATATGTGCGTGTATCAGTTAGAAAATGTGGCATGTCTAAACTATTAGAATGAACCCAAACATGTGCCATAGAAAATTTGGCATAGTGTGGCATAGTTTGGCTATCCTCGAGAGTGAACGAAACATGACAGTTGTAGAGGTGGTCAAATGGGCCGGTCCTTTTCGAACCAAACTTGGGCCAACACTTCGGCCCGTCGGGCTAGCCCGGTTCGTTCGCATAGTGACGGTTCGGTTCAGTTCGGTCCAATTCACTATTGTAATAAATTAATTTAATTCAATATATGTATTTCTATATGCATTTTCTTATGATAAATAATATATTTATTTAATTTATAATATATATTCGTGAAATATAATGGTTTTTCTTAATTTATATATATGTTTAAATAAATAAACAAATCAACAAAAATTCGGGTTGGCCTAGTTCGGTTCGGCTCACTGTGGGAACTGAACCTAAACCGAAATCGCAACCTGTTGGCCCCGTTCATATAATGACCGAACCAACCAGGGCCGAACCCGTTGGTCAGCTCTGGCCACTTGCACAACCTTCTAATCTATGCAGGTAAGCTACAACAATCTACAAAGCTAATGACCCTTGACATTTTCGTGTCATGTCTCTTAACGAGATATAAAACTTTGGGCGGCAACTTCGCCAGTTTTTCCGTGCTTCCGCTGGAGACAAAGGAAAAAATAATAATGTTCATCATTAGCAAAGCTACAAGAGATTAATGATGGGTGCATTTGGTGCAGGGTGTCTTTAGCGACGAAGCAAAGGTGTCAAGATGGTGTTCTTGTTCCGGCGTAGGGGAACAAATTAAGCGTCGTCCTTGTGCTGTACCCTGTAGGTTGCGAGCGAGACTAGGGCGCTGCCAAATGTGGGCCCCTGGAGGCCCAACGAATCTTGACTTGGGCCCACTAGCCCAGCGACGTAGCAACCTGACCGGTTGCCTTCTTTCTCTCTCTTTTTTACGTGCATTTTGTTTTCGTACAATAGATCGCTGTGTCGCTATAAAAGAAAAACATTGATGTGCCGTATTAGTCCCCACCGTTTTCGTGATTTGTGTTTAAGCCCTGGGATTGATGGCAGTGTAACTAGAATGACACGATATCTCGGTAATATTATGGACTTTTTTACGGTATCATACCGATTATTTGTTCCAAAGTCAAATGCATGTTCAGCTCTCGTGTCTTCTCTCACGTTATCATAACTATCTTTCTGTTCTAATGTCAAATATCCCGTTACTGCATCTTTCCTTGCGACCTTGCGTTATCATATCCATTGTCCATTCTAATGTCAAATATTCAGGTATCATATATGCTTTCGCACGTTATCACATCCGTTATCTGTTCTAATGTCAGATGTTCAAATATGATGAAGCTTTTTATATTCATTAAGATACAATGACGTATCTTTGGGAAGACTGTACGCGCGTCCGCATGGTTGCATGTGCATGTGTTTCTGGTTAGTGTTCGACGTGATATATAGACATCGCCGAGTAAGTCACGTGCATATCTATTTATATCAGTAAAGCATCGCTACGCAAATGACCAAAATTTCGACTATCTAGGCATTCTTTTGATGGCCACGAATCAACAGTGGGCCTATAAAATATCTCTCGATGTGTTGAGAGTATTTGGCATAGCCGTTAAATTGACTCACAGCCCGGGCCGATGATACTCTCGACCGTTTTTAACGTAGCAGCCGAGAGTTTTTGTTTTGACGGCAAAACCACAAAGAGAACCTACGTATCAATATTTTATAGGTAGATGAATATGTGATTTCACTTGGATAATCGAGATCTACCTCATGTACTACTTGGTTTCGTAGATTTTGCCATTGGTTCTCCAAATCTTCGCAATGGTTTGGTTGTGAGATCTTGGCGTTGATTTCCTAAATCTGGGCATTGGATTGTGAAGGGAGAAATCTAAGCATTGGTTTGATGATTCCAATATTCAAGTTCACCTCCATCTTCTTGTCTATCTATTTTCCTAGATCCTTCCGTCCTTGTTATGAAATTGGATCACCGCGCTATTTCTCTTTTTATTTTTCTGTTCTATTTGATCACTTACTGCATGTCCATCGGAAGCTTTAGATGTATGTATATTGCACTGCACATTCTAACCATCTCTCTAAAATTTCTTCGAGTTTTAGATGTATGTATATTGCACTGCACATTCTAACCATTTCACTAAAATTTCTTCGCACTTTACGCTATACTGTAAAAGATTTTTTTCCCCTCTAACAGATACACTTCCCTACACACTTGATTTTTTTCCCCTCTAGCAGATACACTCCCCTACACACTTTATTTATATTATATTTTTTTTTCCTGTAAATGCTCTTATTTCTTCGGAGCACGGCTCGAGTTCGGCCGAGGGCCGAGGCCCGAGGGGGGCACACGTTTACGCCCGCTGTGTCCCTGTGTGCATTTTTGCATTTCACCCCCTTGGTGGGTGATGGCTGCGCATCACCAGTCCAACGCGTCTTCAGTCTTCGCCTCAAGCAAGCAAAGAGCCTCCCCTTTTTCTTCGCCTCCTCCCAAACCGCCTCCTCCCCTTCCTGTTCTTCCTCCCAGTCTCTCCTCCTCCTCCTCCTCCAGCTGCCGCCACGCCGCCCTACCCTCTCCCCGCCTCCGGCCTCCGCCTCTCCGGTCAGTGCTCGCTTCGCCTCCCCCTCCTTCCCTCATCTTTTCGGTAATAGCACGACACTGCGCCGTGCGTTTGAGTGTGCTGCTCTCCTGTGGCCACTCTCGGTTCTTGGAGGGGTTGTCATCCTTGCGCGTTCGCCATGGGAGGCTACGGGGTTGGGTTCCTGTCCTCGCCTCCGTTCCATCGCTGAGGAGTTGTGGTAATCGGCGTTTCTTGGCGGGGTTTAGGTGTGGGGGCTGGGGGAGGGGAACAAGGATAATGTCAGTGGTGGGCGATCGTGTGGATTTCATTTGTGTGAGTGTTATGTATGGATTATGGTTTTTTTCCCTCGAGTTCTTGATCTTTTTGTCCTTCCAAAAAATGCCAAAGGTGGATCTTTATTGACTGTATTCTTAGGTGGAAGTTTTCTCTTGCCGTTCCTCAGGTTTGTCGTTTGTTTTGTTTCTTGTAACCCTAGATGGGGAAATGGATAGGAGATTAAAAGGAATGCATCTTCTTGGTTTGTAAAGAAGTGAAGGTTGTTGTATACTGGTTTGATGCTTGCAAGTACGAAGATTTTTGTTTTCGTTTTTTATTATGTCTTGGTTGATTGGATAACACGGTGACACCGATTTTTCTCGAGAATCGCACATGCTGGATAGTGAGGGCCCCCTCCCTTCCCCTGTGCTTTACTTGGTTCTTGACAGCTTAGCTCTGGGTTTTATCATGGGAAATCTTGGAATTTTGATGTGGTTCCGTAGGGTTATAGATACCATGATGGTGGAGGTTGCACTTGGTGGACATAACTACTGCATCAGTTTTTTGTTTCTTAACAACTTAAAAATATCTGACTATTAAAGTATAGTACATATCAGAGTGTGAAGTGGCATTTGAGCAACTGGATGAAGCGTAAATTGGCATGTGACATCTATATAGCTTTAATGAGAGGAAGATGTGTAGCGGGTTTAATCATGGATAGATAATAATTTTTTGATAAATTCAATAGGCCAGACTCCTAATATTGGAAAAAAAAGAGAGATATAGTCTGTAGTTTTTATCATGAATTCATGACTGGATAACTATTCTTTTTTATAAGACAATCAGTTAGCGAATTGACTGTACAATAAAGCAGAAAAGCCATATTCATTGAACACTTTGATTAAAGGAGAATTATTCTGTTGACATGGTTTTGCCAGCAGCAATTAATAAAGCAAATGCTTAGTTAGTTGTTTATCTCAGCTCTGCGGTTTGTAAGGGAGACATATTACAAGCAATTGATGAATTCAGCTATCCATCATGTAGAAAATATGTTATGTTTGACTAAATGAACATGACAACGATGTGTTTGAACTGAGGGGCTTTTGGCAACTATATGCAGTAAACAAGAAGAAATTCTATTAACTTAGACCTATTCTAAAACTAGCTTCTTGAAGTGGTGAACGCTTGTATCCAAAATATGTTACTTCAGATTCCTAACGTTATAATATCTTCTAGTAATATAGCATTGATTTTATTATATCTTTTCATTATTGATCCATGCATGCAATCTGTAAATATCTGACAGCTGTTCTTTGATGTGCAGGTTTGTTCTGTGGAGGGCATCTGTTAACTAACTTCTTTCTGCATCAGATTGTCTACAAAAATTAAGTGATGCCCTCTTTCAGTGGAGGCTTGAGAGGATTGTCAATTGCTGATACGTTCAGTTTCTAGAATACACTTCTCTAACATTCTTGAGCAGGGACTGTTGTCAATTTTGTAGTGGTGCTAATATGGACTACTCTGGTGGCTCCTCTGGTGGCTCCTACTTTTCATCTTGGCCCAATTCTTCTTCTGAGAATTATAATTTTGTGGATGGTTCAGTGGAATCATATACAGGAGGAAGCATTCCACCTTCAGGCAATCAGATGAGCACCACATCAGATCACAATTTAAAATTCAGTGAGCATGAAAAGAACCCCACTATGCTTACAAATGGATGCTTGGCATACAACACCCAGACTGATCTATTGTCTGACGAGATTCTATCTGAGGATAAGCTTACTCACAGCTTTCTGGGTCTTCAACAGCTGCAGAGTGATGGCAATCTGCAAAGTAATTTAATTCCCCCAGGGATTCTTCAATCTAATTCAACACCTGGAACATTTCATCCGCAATTGGATACCCCTGGCCTCCCAGAACTGCCACATACACTATCCAGTTCAATTGACAGTAGTGGTAGTGAAATTTCTGGTTTTCTTGCTGATGTGCACGCTGTTTCTTCGGCCTCAACTTTTTGTTCCACATTCCAAAACACACCTTCCTTCATGAAACCAGTAAATCTAGAACCTTATGGTTTTCAAGGGACACAAGACACCGATGTTTTGAGGAAAATAAATCATCCAAATGGGAGTCTCTCAGTGTTCGATAATGTTGCCTTGGCGTCACTGCAGGTAATGCACAATACATAGATATAGCTTCCATTGTATCTATTTAATTCAATTAATTTTTTGTTTTTGTGGTAATACAGGATAGCAAAGAGTTTGTCAATGGTAGCTTCTCCTCTATTGCTGCTCTTCATCACGCACAATTAGCTAATAGTGGTTTGAGGCCTCAAAAACAGGTTTAAATTTTGGAACTAAATTACGATTTCTATAGCTGCAAGTTATTTTACTTTCAGTTCAGTCTTTACCGATAAACAGATCTCATATAATCATATTGCAGGAGCAAAATGCTATGCATAATATACCTCTTCCTACTTTCATTTCTAGTAACCAGACGGCAGTTGCTGAAGCACAAGGGGCAGTGATTCCCCCAAAGGTATTGTTCTCGTTTGCAGCGTTCCGTTTGCTTTCTCTTGACAAGTAACAAGTTTGATCATGTGTTTGCAAATGTTCAGATACCACCTCTGATTCATGACAATAAAAGTGAGTGTGCCATTAGCCATTCTTCCGATCCGCAATCCCAAGCAAATTCACTTCATGGAAATATTGCCAGCATGAAGCCACGTGTAAGGGCCCGTCGTGGACAGGCAACTGACCCCCATAGTATTGCTGAGCGGGTGAGTTTTTTTCTTTGAACAGTTCACTTTATGAAAAACCAACTGTTTCGTAATTCATTTCAATTGGTTGACTTTTTAAACTGCGCACATCTGAAGTATATGGTCTTGACCAGAGTTTCATTACTGTTGTAGCTCCGTAGAGAGAAAATTTCAGAGAGGATGAAAAATCTCCAAGACCTGGTTCCAAATTCTGTCAAGGTAATCCTTTTTTGTGTTACCCCCAAAATAAAAGAATTTGAAAGACCTACACTCCCTGCTGATAAACATATTTGATGTGAACAGCCAGATAAGGCATCGATGCTTGATGAGATAATTGATTATGTGAAGTTTCTTCAGCTTCAGGTCAAGGTATGTCTACAAACAAGTATATGAAAATTGAAAATAGTAGCTTTGCCTGATGACTGCCATTCTTACTAATTTGTTAATTTCAGGTGTTGAGCATGAGTAGGCTAGGGGCTCCTGGAGCAGTTCTTCCTCTTCTCACAGACTCTCAAACTGAGGTACCAGATTGTTCTTTTTTTTTTTTTCTCAATGAATCCATGAGAGAATGTACAGTTTTAACTGATACAAGATTTATATTCTGAATTACTTTCTTTTTCCATTTTTACTTAGATTTTTTTTGCAGATATATTTAAGCCCAAACAAGTCACATCATTTAATTTTCACGTTTCATTTGGTCTATGCTACTGAATTTAAGTCATTGATCCTTAATCCTCATGAATCTGTCTGGTAAAATACAAATGATGTTTAATGGTTTTGCATAAACATTTACCTTTTAAAACTCATTTAGTTTGAGAAGTTCAATTCAACTTGCCCATTATTGTGATTACTGGCATCGATATAAGATAAATAAAGGCATATCTTACCTACTTCTACAATAGAGGATCAAAGTTAAATCTGCTTTTGGATTATGCTCCACTACTACTGTTCTATGTAAGACTTGAGCAAATTTTATTGAGGTTATGTTTAGAGTATTAGAAGAAATGGGATTGGTGTTTTCTTGATTCACATTAATATAGCTACTTTATTATTTGTAACATTTGTTTGTAGCAACACATCAGCATATCCAATTATTTTGTCTCAACTCACTTGAGCTATGACGTGTTGGCCTATTATTACAAGGTGCTTAATGCTCCACTTGCATTGTAGTCACATTTTATATTACATTTACCTTGGTTTCCCCAAGGCTTCATTGAGTTGCCTGCAATTTATTTTTAATGTTCTGATATCCAGGCTGTTGAGTTCACACTTAGCCCAAGAATTGCTTTGTCTAAAATTCTCATATAACCATCGTCATGCTGTCACACTTTCCGCAGGACCATGGCAGCCCGCCTCTATCAGCTCCAACCATTTCGCAAGGACTACTGGACACACCAGATTCAGAAGATAGCTTTGCCTTTGAGCAAGAAGTCGTGAAGCTGATGGAAACAAGTATCACTAGTGCAATGCAGTACCTTCAGAACAAAGGCCTCTGCCTGATGCCTATTGCTCTTGCTTCAGCCATATCCAACCAAAAAGGTATGACTGCTGCTGCAATCCCTCCCAAGAGGTGAAAACCAGAAGCTCATGCTTTTGCCATTATTATGAGGATACAACTCCAGAAGGCAGGACAAACTCGGGGCACTAAGGATAGGAAGTTATCTGACTAATTCAAGCATATGGCCTAATCTACTAATTTGCTCTTGAGAACTATAAAGCTTTTCCGTCTCTATTGCACATCAGTTGGTGTGCATTCTTTTGTTTTTTGGGTTGCATCAGCATGCTAATTCGGAAGTATTTATTGGAACCTTGGATTGTACATGATTCTATCTGATTTACCTGTGGTGCATACAATGCATAAAATTGTATCTGGGTAGTTATCTGGAGCTCATTCACTAGCTTGAATCCGCCAAACCATAAAGCAGGTGATCTACATGGTGAGGCCAGTCGGTGAAATGACTGAGCATCAACAGTCATGCGATGTTTCAGTCATGCGATGGTTGCCCACCAACGTACGCTCCTAAGCAAATCAGCCATTGGAAATGATGGTGCTTGCTTCATTATGCTATTGGAGAGTTGCTTATGGTCCGCTTTTGATACCCAGTTTGGTTTGGTTGAGCCAAAAGTTATGGGTCTTTAAAAGTGGTGCGCTAAGGCTTAAAAATTATTTAAATTCTTGTACAGTAATCTGTATAAAAATAATAAATTTTGGTTCAACCCAATAAAACCTGAACTGCAAATAAAAATTTTTTTTGGTTCAACCCAATAAAACCTGAACTGCGGATAAAAAGAGATCCTATACATGACGCTGAAAGCACACCTGAGAGTGCCGTACTGTGCACGAAGCTGCGAACCGGTCCGCTGAAATGCCCGGGTTTTTATTTCGTGCTTCCCAGTGTAATGTTTTCGTGGAACAGATTAATCTGTAGGGCCTGCGGCCTAAATACCTGTAATACTTTTTAGAAAAAAAAAAGGGACCATTTTTTTTTTAGAAAACTTTCATCTTACAAACCAAACCCTAAAAAATTTTAAAAAATACATTGGGATGCATTAAAAGCCCTGGAAGCTTCTAAAACCTCTTCTCATACTAGCTCTCCCGACAATGGATGAAAGAAGCAGCGGACCTACTGCCCTTACCTTGGATCGATTCCTCTTGAAGCCTTAAATGAGCTCAAAATGACAATGCTCACAAGCTGACTGGTCGAGCCAAGCTCGGGCTTTGTTTATTACTACATCCGGTCATAAAAAGAAATCGTCGTTGACTTTTGGACACGACTTTGTTTATTTGTCTTATTCAAAAATTTAGTTCAAATATGTAAAAATATAAGTCGTCTTAAAAATACATTTAATAATAAACCAAATCATAACAAAATAAATAATATTTATATAACTTTGTTAATAAGACGAACGGTCAAAGGCGTGTCCAAAAGTCAACGGCGACTTCTTTTTGGGACCGAAGGGAGTACTATATAGCATCACATTTTATGAAACGTACTCAAGCGTGAGATTCATTCGAGCCTATTCAAACCTTTTTTGTTGATAAAACCTTACATAATTGAGTTTACTCGAGCGTGCACTCAAACAAGCCTACTATAATTTTGCGTTTTTTAACGCAAGTTATATACTGCCGAGCCTAGACAAGCTAAGCTTGAGTTTACTCGAGTTTTGTTCGAGCCATGCTCGAACCTACCTTTAGGCTCGATCATCAACCCAAACTCAAGCCGGTGACTTTCTGTTGTCGCTGGAGCCTCAATGTCGACGAGGTGCGGCGCGCACGAAGCCCCTGTCCCTTCTTTCCCTATTGTTTGCTCATCCTACCCTAGACCTAGGATTGCTCCTGTAGCCTCGACGCAGACTCGGAGGCCACGCGGAGGCAAGGGAGATGTGCATATTTGGTCGAGGTATTCCTCCGTCTTTGCTTTGTCTTGTCCACTGCTTTAGCTAAGAGTAAGGTTGAGAGACTGGTGCTTCCAAATACCTCTAATCTAAACACCCAAACTTGTTATTAAAAGAATCTACAGATGGGTGGCTCGTCCTTTCCTTCTATGGTAGGGTTAATTAGATACATGCTATTGCTCACTTTTGAAATTAGAGTATCGCCATTGCTTGTTCATGGCTCGTAGATTTCATATGTGAAAATCGTATCTAACGATCAACGATCAACTAGTTCTAACCATTTTGCCCCTTTTTCTCCCCCTCCCTTCTATTTCCTCTCCTTCTTCTCTCTTCCTTTGCCTCAACGTCGACCCATAACCATGCTCGGCAAGCCATCTTGTGTCACCACGTCTCTCTCTGTATCCTAGATGTCATATGTGCTTTGGTACATCTTGATCTTTCTGTCTAGATCCAATGAGGCTCAGCCATACCATCCATGATTTTGATGAGCATTAAGCATTTTTAAGCTTTCGAGACTACTGATAGGCTCCAATCACCACAAGCAACCTTCTCAAGCATGAGGCTAGAGAGGGGAATGGCTGTTGAGTAGGGTGGCTCCAAAAACCAACAGCCATGATGAGTGAGTCGTACAACAACGTGTTCATCGTCGCTCGCCTCGGTGAAGTCTGTGTTGATGTCAAAGCAGTGGCTCCAGATGGTTGTTGAACAACTCAATGAGCTACGTGTTTTTCTCGAAGTCGAGGAAGTCATGTTTCCTTGCTCAGAACTAGCCCTGCCCAACATGGCACAATGCATAGTGGAGGGGGAGGAAAAGAACTAGAGAGAGGAGGGTGGAAGTGCATATGAACTAGGGCAATGAGTGGGTGAGGTGTCCAATTTTTTTTCTCTCTGGGCATAGGTTGGATAGTCAGCGTATTAGTCATTTCACTATTTAAACTTATATTTCACACAATAAAAATTACAAGAAAGGTTATAAATCATAGTTTTTGTGGCTTTGTAGTGAGGTCCCAAAATCGCTATAAAAGCTATCGTGGGCTAACGTCGAAGCTATCCTATTTAGTGGTTTAGCATTAAAAAAATAAAAAATATGAAATATTTACATGATATTTATCTTAAATAAGTAAATTAGACAAAAGCAGACACTTTAGAAGCACCAGAGCACTAATGCGTCAATAAGCTCATTATTAAAGTTTAGCATATGTGCCATTTCAAATTCTAAATATCTCTAAACAACAACTACTCTAGGTGTCTCATTCTAGCCTTCTATCATTAAAAAATCGTGAGATTAATAGAATAATAATAAATAAATTTACTAATTAATTAAAGGTTAATTTCATTGTCTAAATACGATGAATTGCATTATGATAACTACTAAAGGTGGTAGGAAAGGATAAAGGAAGCAATAATTGATGAAGCAATAGACGTAGGGAATGGAATAACCACTAGAGGTGCAACAAGGCAATGAAGGGAATACCTACAATGGAGGGATAACAAAGTTAGGGAAAAATGTGAGAGAAGTTAGATGGAGTACCCGCTTGTCATTAGAAAGAGAATACATGCAGATAGGAAAGAAGCAAGGTGCATGAGAGTAGCCGCTAGGACAGGATAAGGCAAAGAATAGAATAAACACCGTATTAGGGTTTTCTTGGATCAATTTGGGATATTTTAGGAAAGAACGGAATAGCGCGCTATAGCCCGCTAAACGCTAAGTAGTTTAACACCGCTATTTTCCGCTATAGTGTGGTTAGCTTCTTCAGCGAAAAAAGACCTATAACTGAACATTTAGGGTAAAAGACACTATAGCACTGTTATAGCACCTTTATAATCCACTATTTAGAACCTTGATTACAAGGGAATTAGAAATGAGAGAATGACAAGTCAAGGGAAGAAGCAAAGCTAACAAAAAGCGCGAGTGAAGCATGCCAAATATAGGTTATGAAAACTAATAATGTTTTATTTTCGTTCCTAATAGAACATAGGTTCGGCAGCTTAAACAGACTAGCTGAGCCAATAGTTATTACACTTTACCGTAAATCATTTCAGAAACGGCTTAGAGATTTCCGGCTGAAGTCTTCAAGTCTGTCATATGCCAAGTCAGTCTTCATGTGATAGCCATCCATATATAGAAATAGAATAATGAAAATCGTATGGATTTACATAAACCTTCAATGATTAGAAACTAAAAATGAGATCTCGAAGTAGTTCGGACAATTCAGATTATCATTTCAATTTGTACTTTTTAGTTACTTCTCCCTAATAAAGCTTAGAAGTAAGAATTTGTTGGTTAATTGTATCCTTAACCATTTTCCTTTTTTTTTGGACACGAGGAACTCACCATGAATGCACTAATTGCTGCTACTTCCAACGGACCTTCTAAAGTCCAGTTCTTTTCATCTTAACAGCTTAATGGCTTAACAGCTTAACAACTTGTATACGTTTTGAAAAGTCATATGCTTTTAGTTTTTTAAGTTTGTTTTTTCGCTGTTTTCAAGGTGTGTCCTAACACTTTAAAAAGTAAGTTAAACAAAATGGATCCGAATCTCGAGACTACCTCGAGAATCTCTCAAACTTCAGTCATTTCAGCCATTCAGCTATTCAGCCATTTAGATCAGCTCAAAAGAACAGGGCCTAAAATACTATAGTAGTACTGGATAGAGAAGCTAGAGGAAAAAATATTTTAGAATATAGCGTAAAGTGTGAATAATTCTAAAGAAATGGATAGAGGGGTAGAGAATAGCGAAAAAGAAATTTTGAGTAGCCACAGTCTGTGTCACAAACCATTTTCATGATGACGATCGATAGATCCTATAAATGTACAATCTGATGTAGCAAACCCTTATCTCTACAGCTAAAACAAACTTATCATATATTCATGTTTACCTCATGACAGCGATCAATTTATTTTCAAAATGTTTTGGAAAAGAACGCTGCAGGTGAAATTAGCATGGCGACGAATCTCTCTCTCTCTACTCTTTAGCGATGGACTCGGTCCTATTCTTCCTTTCTTTCTTTCTTTTGGACAGGAAGAAATTAAGCAAAGCAAACCAATAATTCATTCATGCGTTTGCGAGTTTGTATTGGCTAATACGATAAGCCAAACTAACAAGCGTGGCGCGATATGACTCGTCATCCAACGTCCCAATACTTCCGATCCGATCACACACACCCCCACTGAGAGCGCCCTGGCCCCTGGGTGTCACAATGTCACTGGCTAATTAAGCACCAGTGGCTGCCAAAACACAAACATGATTGATTAGCAACCATGAGAAGGCACATGCCTAGGAAAAAAACAAGATAATGTCATTGAAATAAATTTAGGTTTTGTTTTTTTAGGATGATCTAAACGGCTGAACAACTAAAATGACTGAATTTCGAGAACTTTTCGAGTTAGTTTCGAGATTCAAATCCATTTTATCCGACTTACTTTTGAAAGCGTTAGGACCCATCTTCGAGGTAGCGAAAAAAGGACTAAAAAACCCAATGCATTTGTCGTTTCAAAATGTAGATAAATCGTTAAGTGTTAAGCTAAAAAATAAAGAACAGAGCCTTAATCACAACAATTTTGGAGTTTGCCAATCAAACACCGAGGGCTGCCATGAAATACAGCTCAATTCCTCCACTATTCGGTTGGACACGGTTTAAAATGTGTTGTAGCTGTGATTAGAAAATATCTCGTTCCTTTCCTTCCGAATAAACCAGGAAGATTGGGAATTTTGTCCAAGTGTTGCGATGACAGGAGGATTGGTTAAAAAAAATAAATCAATTTTCACATGATTATGATCGTGCGGCTAAAGATTGCGCCGGTGAATTTGTGATTAGCTATTGCCCCTTAATAGTGAGGTGGCTAATTGGTTGTTTTATAAGCCTTCCACATCGCCAGATAAGGCTGACTGTTGGTGACAAAGATGGATTAATGAATTAATGCTCCTTTAAACAACTACAATGATTTTGTTGTGAGGTAATGTCCGGGTCCCATGGACCGCAACATAGCAAGATGGCATGCGAAGACAAAAAACCATAACATGCTACAGAGTACAAGCTAGTGAACTCTTTTCAAACCAACATGTCGACAAACGAAAACATTTTACTACACTAAAGTATAATGGTTTAGCTCTGATCAACACCCGAAAAAAAAGGAACATATCGTCATTTTCAAATAAATTATAGAAGAGCCGAACAACTACACGGAGAAAGAATCCGCCTTTACCAGTGGTGCTCCTTTACATTTTTATTATTTCACACGGTAAAAATTAGATTGCTGTTGTTGTTTGCTTTCATCATAATTTTTGATACTCATGTACGCTATGTTACTACATAGAAAATGTTACTACATAAAAAAATAGTCGTAGAAATCAACAATCATAACCTCTGCAAATAGGCCTTCTAATTACATGTCGCTTCTAATTAGAGGTGGAAACGAGCTGAGCTCTCAAGCAAGCTAGGGCTAGCTTGGCTCGGACTCGTTCGGTTCTATGGGCAGCCTTGGCTCAGCTTGCTCGAGTGCACGAGTCAAAAGGCTAGATTGGCTCAGCTCGCAAGCAGCTTGTGACTGCTCGCAAGCTTGTCCCACATAACTTCTCGATATTATTTGCACATACTCTAGCCATTTTGTTCCTGACCAAGCATGTAACCAATGGAGAGAAGTGATGTAGCTTGTACATGGACACACTCATATGGTCGAGCCTCCCTCTACTCCAAAGACCATGACACATCGACATCGGCTAGTGCTAGATCTAGCTTGAGCGAGAATCAAGGTTGAGTGGCCTCTGATTATGTCCATGTAAAGGATCGAGGAGATGGAGAGACAAAGACCTAAAAAACAAGTGGGTTTGAGCTAGTGGTTTGGTGATTCAAGGATAGAAACAAGTGGGTTGGACTCAAAAGTGGAGCATGTTAAGTGCTGATGTTGTAAAACGAGCCACGAGCAAGCCATGTCTGGCTCAGGCTAGAGTGAGTGAGCTAAAGTTCAAGCCCTGCTTCTAATGCATAAACCACCAAATTTGTAATATATGCGATTATACACTACATTACCTCTTTGCAGCGTCTATATATGACTTTTCTTGAAGTAAAAGTTGATTGTAGCTATAGCATGATGTATTCTAAATTGAAACTTTTTGATTGCTCAACAACGAGTGACCTTTAAGTCTTCAAACCATTTTCCTTCCCTATGGAATTTTGCTGTACCACCTCATGCCGAGCCACCGCATCGCCTCGCACTACGCCGAACATGAGGCTATGCCACCGAGGTTGCGCGCCGGCCGTGGGAAGTAGGGGCTAGCGGCCGGCTCAGAGGAAGGAAGAGAAGAGGAAGGAGAAGGATCCAAATGATTTGGTTTGCAAATTCAGAGGTTTTTTTTTTGAAAAAAAAGATTAAAGGAAAAAGAGAGTAAGATGGGGAGTTCACGTGGGAGAGGAAAAGCCACGTTCCTGAGTCCTCCATTGGTTGGCCATGAGCTTTCTACCAAGCTCTTCTTAGAGCATCTCCAATGGGGCTGAATCAGCTAGCTATAAGAGAGTACATGTCAGCAACCGTCTTACGTGGAAGAGAGAAACCTATGTGGTATGAAAAGATGATCCTTTTGTTGTTTGAATGAAATGAGTGCATCTATCTAATTTGTGTATCCTGGAGCATGTTCCAGTTGATCTTTTTATGTTGTAATGGTGTTGAATTGTGAGAAGCTATGTTGCCTAATGTGGTGTGTATGGTTGCTGCAATATGGTTGCTTTATGATCTTGTGGTGGCATCGTCTTGGTTTGTTTCAACTTTGTGGTGAATGTGTTGATTTGGGTGATTTAGTGACGTCGTTTGTTTGATATAGTTGGTTTAATATTTCTAGTGATGCCTGCTACTTAACTTCAAACATGTTCGTGTATGGTGCTGGCCACACAAAGGATATTCATAGCTGATCACCATTTTCTTATGTACAAGCAGGCATTCAGAACTGTTATAGACAACCTTATAGCTAACCCATTGGAAGAGCTAGCTATAAGCATTATATATAGATGATGTGGAACTTATTTATAGCTAGTAGCTGACTATACTATTGGAGATGCTCTTATTGAAAGCGTCACCGCTTCCTATGATTAGCATTCCCTACCCTTCTTTGTCATCTTCTGCAACTACTAGTACCAACACCTTTCCTCTGCCTTTACATCCCCAAGAAATGCATTTAGCATAATTGCAAGTCCATTTGCTGAACACCAGACTTTTCACTAGAAACTAAATGGCATTCATGTGCTCTTGCCGTCACCCTTGTTCCTCCATGGCCACCAGCTCAAGATTCGGCACACCAAAGACGACCTTAAGGTTCAGCGCTTCTGTTTCTGCTCATGGTGGCAGCTCGTCGCACCTTTCCTTCTCTTCAACAGCTAACAAGGAGGTATCCGTATGTGCATGTGCTGATAAACCACCTGCATATGTGTTCATGATCCAAGAAGGTATCTGAAACCCTCTCTTTCTCTGATTGATAGGTGTTCGAAGATCAGTTGAGAGGGATCGTGTGCTACAGAGATGAGAAGGGAGAGCTGGTCTGCGAAGGGTACGACGAAGGCCCAAGATTTGGGATGCGGTTGCCAGAGAAGGCCTGCTTCCCATGGTAAGAACAATCATCTGAATTCTCCCTTTTTAAGTTGTCAGGAGAAAGAAAAGGATGTTGCATATGAAAATTCCTTTGTCTAATAAAACCTCCTCCTGCGGTTGTGAGACAGGCCTGAGGGAGTTCAAGTCACCGATTTCATCCAGCTGGCAACACTTCCGGTTTTCGAAGACGCCGATGTTCTTCAGTTCAAGAATGATCCAAAGTGGCATCTCTGAACAAGGATTTTGGTCGTGCAAGGGTAGCTGTCTATTGTCTAGGCTGCTCTTGTGTGACAATAATCACAAGCACACTATCTATATATGTCATGTCCTGCTCTCTAAGCTACTCGAATAGTATTAGATCCTCCTGTTTTGCCAGATGATTTTGGCCTAGTCCAAATCTCAAAGTAGGATAGAGCTGGGGAATTGAGACGATATATTGAAGACAGTGCTGTACTCTGTACATAGTTTGGTTGGTTTCTCAGTTCATCACTCAGCAGTAGCACCGTGTGTGCCTCATCCAAAAATACTGTTTGCAATGTAGCATACATAGAAGCTCTTGTAAGACGGTGACTTCTGAAAGGGTTAGATTGATTTTTTATACTATTTCTCATCTGAGAAGAGAGCTAAAGGGAAATGGATATCTTCTGATCTTGTTGCAATATGTTGCAACTTATGAACGGTGATCATATGTTTTCCCACTGGGATGAGGACGACAAATCTCTTACAAGAGCATTTCAGCTGACAAATCTCTCAATTGATCAATGAGACCATCACAATTCCCTGTGTTATTCTGATTCCATTAGATCCTGCCACGAACAAGACTTTTAATACTATGATGGGCGCAACCATGCACGTAACAGAAGTATTAAGCGACGCCGTAACTCGAAATTGACCGCTGCATCGATGAGATTTACGTGAAGTGATAATACAGCCCATCGGAGACTGGCGCTGAGATCGCACCAAGATGAGATCAGACGCCGTCGTCGTAGGGGAAGGAGGTGGCGGCGAGCCACTCGTCGCCGTCGATGAAGCTGTCCACGGAGAACTGGGCCGCCTCGAAGTAGCCCATCTGGCGGACGCCGGCCCAGTCCACGCGGCCGTCGGTGTCGGCGCCCGGCCCACCGTTGTCGTACTCGCCGAAGTACACCGTGTCGCCGCGGCCGGCCTCGGCGCCGGGCCACTCGGCCCATCCGGCCCGGTCGACGAGCGGGCCCAGGTAGGACTCCATCACGACGGCCCGCGCGTAGGCCCCCCAGGGGCGGCCCAGGAAGGTGCGCGTGCTGACGGCGCTGGCGAGCAGCGCCGGCGAGGCGGCGACGGTGCAGTTGTGGAGGACGAAGCCGGTGTCCTCGTTGGGGTCGCCGCGCGCCTGCGCCGTGAGCACGTTGGACTGGCCGGGGAGGGGCTCTCCGGCGGCGAGCTCGCAGCCCTGGAGCACGGCGGCGGCGTTGCCGAGGACGAGGTCGACGGTGCCGGAGACGGCGCACTCGCGGTAGAACTGGCGGAGCGAGTGCGCGTAGAGCGCGTCCTGGTGGCCGTCCACGCCGCACCGGTACGCCGCCGCCATGTCCGCGCTCACGCGCAGCGCCACCGCCTGCCCCTTGGCCGCGCCCGCCGTGTTGCGGAACGTGATGTCGCGCGCCAGGAACCCCTCGCCGAACACGCCTGCATCATCCAACCACGGTGGTCACCGATCGGCGCAAACACGATGATAGTGTCATCTGATTAGCCTAGCTGCTTAGCACTGGATTTTTAATTTGGAACATTGCACTTGGTTTCAATCGGTCAAAATAGCGATTCTCCTCGGCTGCACGGATATCGATTGACTGTTTGGTTGGTCTGCTTTACCTTGTTATTTCTCCCTAAGTTTAAGTAATTATAAGTGATATGGAAGGCATTTCGAATCTAGGGCTTCCTCATGGCCAAAACCAAAAGAGATGGTGTTTTGTCAGTGACTGCTTGTCGGGCCGGCGTCGGTTAAGCCCGGCCAAACGCTCTTGACGAGCGACAGCCAGATCTAGGCTAAAGGCTGTGCAGATGCATCAGATCTTACTACCAACCGACGGCGACGCACGCCCACGTGGTCGATCAGTCGGCCAAATATCTGACACTTCTCGATGGAGTCTGAACCCTATCTTCTTGATCCATGCATGCATGCATGTATGGTGCATGGTCAGTCAGACTGACGTGCATGGCAACAAAAACTCACGGGATGGTGCAATGTAGCGCTGATCTGACAAGTCGCAATTATCGAGACGCATCATGGAAGTGAGAGTGGGAAGTGAGGTGTTTTTGTCCGTTTGATCAGTACCGACGGTGGCGGTGCGGAAGGTGGTCCAGCCGTCGGCGACGCTGCGGCTGCCGGTGATGACCGTCATGGCGCGGCCGTCGCCGACGAGCGCGAGGTTCTTCTTCAACGCCGGCACCTCCACGTTCTCCTCGTACGTGCCGGCCTTCACCCGGATCACCGTCCTCGCGTCGCTGTTGTCCGGCGCCGCCGCCACCGCCTCCCCCACCGTCCGGAAGTCCCCCGTCCCGTCCTTGGCCACCGTGATCACCTTCTGCTCGTCACCACCGCCGCCGTCGTCGCCGTCTCCGTCTCCGTCTCCGTCGCTGTCGTCGTCCTGGAGCAGCCGCCGGTTGTGGTGGATGATCTTGGCCACGGCGGCCGAGAAACTCGCCGCCGACCCGCCGCCGCGGCTGGCGACAAGGGAGAGCGAGTTGGAGACGTGCACGTACGCGGCGTCGAGGGTGGCGAGGAGGCCGTCCATCCGCGGGCCGGACGCGCCGGCGAGGCCGTCGAGGCAGGTGGCCTTGTTCGTCAGCGCCGCAGCGAGGTGCGCGCGCACGGCGGGGAGGCCCTCGCTGGCGGACGCGAGGAGGGAGGCGGAGCGCGAGAGGGAGGCGAGCGTCGCGTCGTGGAGCTCGAGGCAGTCCTGCGCCGCCCCGCGCCGGAGCGGCTGCGGCGCCGACAGCGTGGAGGAGAGCTCCGGGGAGACGGACGAGACGGCGGCGAGCGCGCCGCGGAGCGAGGAGAGCGCGACGGAGAGTACGCTCGGCGGGAGTAGGGGGATGGTGATGGACGACGCCGCGAGCTGCGCGGCGGCGGAATCGAGGTGCGCCGCCGCCGACGCGAGGCACGCGACCGGGTGCGGGGTCGTGTAGCAGACGGCGTGCACGGTGGCCGGCGGCGGGGCAACGGCGGCGGCCGCCTTGGGCCTTTTGGCGGTGTGCTGGTGGTGCTTGTGGCGGTGGCATTGAGCCGTGGTGGCGGTTGTGAGGAGGAGGACGAGGACAGCGAGGAGTTGTGGCGGGAGAGCCGCCATGGCAGCTAGCGCTGCCAGAGAGCGTGGGAGCTAGTGGGAGAAGACGATGCAGGGAGCAGGGATGCGTTCATACATAGGATTAGGAGGAGGCGGCAGTGTAAGGTTGTGAATTGTGATATGTTCCCCAGTCACCGGAAAAACATGTGAATCAATTCTCAAGCTATTGTGGCCATCTAGCATGCATGCGTGTTGATATTAGAATCAAGGATTGGCGGAAAGTCCCTGATGCGCTAAAGGAGATCCTATGGGAGGATGTGTCAGCAAAGTTTGTTATGCCTAAGGATGAAAATGCAGTACTCAATGTGAAAAGGGTTGCTATGAAATCTATGAGTAAGGATTTACTTCTCAAGTTTCATTGGTTGTTGTCTACATAATTTATTGTCTACTTTATGAATTATTTTGTTTATGTCACTACAGGCCATGCATGGAAGGACTTTAAGTGGAAACTAAATGTTAATTATGTCAAGAAGGACAAAACTCCATTTAAGACTACCCGCTACTGAAGAAAGAGTGGTGGTCAGGCTTTGTGGAGCGGGTCACCTCTGATGAGTACATTGCTCTAGGAGAGAAGGGAAAGAAAAGCCAAAGCAAGAACAAGTACCGTCAAAAATTAGGTCGGCGTAGCTATACTGTACAAAAGAAACGATGGGCAAAGGAAGATGCACAAGCTTTAAGTGAGGGTAAACCTGTTCCATTTCAAGACATGCCGGATGGTCGTCATAAGGATTGGGCAAGGGCGAGGAATCCTTCTGGCAATGCTAAGATAACGGAGTCGCACCCGATCATAAAAAAAATTGTAATGCTCGTCGCCAATCATAACTTGTTCATTTAATTTTTTTATCCTCTTCACACGTGGTATCTTTTTTCAGGTGGATCTAAATGCAAAGTCTATAGCTGGTACCTTCACACCGTCAGCTAATATGGACATACTTGCAACAGCGATAGGGGGTAATCATCCGGGGAGGACGACAGGGGTGAGTGCTTATGTGGGTTTAGGGATGGGTCTTGCTCAAGGCGATGCCACACACTGGGACAAAAGAATATTTTAAGAAGTTGGAGGAGGAGTGCCAGGCCAAGTTTGCAGATCTAGCAGCCAAGTATGAGAGTATGGAGCGTCGATTGAACGGTGCTGAGAGTTGCTCATCAACAAAATTTGTTGAACAGCCGGACTATACAACAGATCATTTAGTCAACTCAATACAAGTAACTTACCTACTTGAACCACATATTTAATTTTCCATTAGTATGCACACACTGTATTATTTGAATGCTCAACATATTTTTATCTACCAATTCCATATGTTTAGTTTCATGTTTGCTGGAACTGTGCTGTAAGATTGCTTACATTGGAACAACTATTTTATCTTCTAATGGATTGCCTCAAACTAAATAACACTGCTGCAGTCCCCTAAAGCTGAGAATATCTCCTAGTTACTGCAGCCATTAATGACCCAAATAGCCTATTATTCTCTTGTATCTTCTGTGCGCACCCACAAGGACACATAGGACTGCATATTATACACATCAAAAAATTATAAATCAGTTTATTAGCATATTTTAGTCAGTTTGCATTGTCATCCCAATATAATATCAAAATAGAATTCAAGCCAATGCAGCAAGACCACCTATTGCTAGAGTAGAGGGGTCATACTTGTCAAACCATCACTCTATCTATTATCTGAGCACTAATCAAAGCAGATGAGCCTTATACACTTTATCTGTCATAAGCATGATGTGATTATGAAAAAACAGAGGACTAATCTTTTTATAGATAAAGGCACTATCTTTGGCCTGGTCGTCCTGCAGCCATCATGGCTCTATTTTGATGGTAGAAAAGCACTCTGGCTCTAGTTCCATATGTTTAGTTTCATGTTTGCTGGAATTGTGCTATAACAATGCCGCAGTAATATTTTCTTTCTAGAGCACCATTAATAATACCTCAATTTATTTGAAACAGTTATGATATATTGCTGACACTAGACTATTTTCCTATGGTTATTCATATGTTTCGCAATCTAGGAGGTGGCAAAATGCAAGCTTGTGGTGCATATAGGCCAATAATCTGTTGTGGTAGCTAGAGGGCAGGCTTACCCTCCAAAGAATGTTCACACTGTCCATGGGATTGAACGGCAGGATGAGCACACAAGAGTGCAGATTGATTTTGTGTTTGATAACTTCATGGATTTCCCCCTCCCTGTACCAGTTAAGGATGATGACGTATTCACTCTCGGTGAGGCAAAGAATTCATTTGTGTCATGGCCGAAGTCAGGCATACAACTAGGGGAGGTATATTTTGCTAACTTTATACTTATCAGCATATTTTCATATCTAATCTTATCAAAACTTGGTTAATGACATCTCCTTGTTTGTGACTCTTATGCAGGGAACAACGGTGCATGCATCGCCTCCACTACTTGACCTTTCAGCTAAACATGACAAACTGCCTACACCAACCATGGGTGCCAACACTAAAGATGTGACACCTGGTGCCTCCAACAATAGCAAGAAGAGGAAGCTAAAAAAACATAAGGACAGAAAAGAGAAGAATCATAGAAGTTCACAGCAAAAAAGCACAGAAGATGATAGTCTTGATCCCCTTTGGACTCCATTACATCAGCGATCTCCATCACCAGTCCCAGTTACTAAAGACTTTAAGCCAGGGCAGCCTTTCACATCTAGTTCGTTGCTTAAGAGGATGGGTAAATAGAGCCAATGTTTTCACAAATGGTATTTGGCCATGACCACACCAAGATCTCGAAGGGATAGTGCCACACACTTCATGGTACGGTATGAAGAGCATGACTTTCACATGACTCCTGGGATCTACTCTGTTGAATTTGCTGATGCTTTTCACCTATACAATGATCAAGCCCTTGTCATATCCTTACATCGGATTTGGATACTGTGAGTTATGCACCGTTTTGTAGAAATTGTCTAATATTTGTTTCTCGCTAACTAACTATACTTTAATAGATACATGAGGAGGCTAGACAAATACAGAGGCGTAGTTGGATTTTTAGACCTAGAGATGGTGGTTCAGAGGAGGATCAGTGATGAGGCTAATGAAGTTACATCATACATTGTCAAAGCATTGCTTGCTCAGCAGGACAAGGAGTGTATATTTGTTGTTTGCCAAGAAGGGTAAACTTTTGCACTATAAATACTTTGAAGTTATAATTTGCATCTTAATGATACATCATCATTATTTCAGATACCATTGGGTTCTATTGGTTATATTTCCAAAATGGAATACAGTGTACATCATTGACTCCAAAGGTTACCAGCTTCCTAGCTCATATAGTATCTATAAGCTATTTGATAGGTGAGTATTACCATTATCATAATTGAGTTTTGCTCTAATATATACATTCATAATTACTCTACTACTAAACATTGTAGAGCTTTTAGTGCTTATGTTGAGCAAAAAGGTCGTCATGACATGAATCTTGGGGGAACAGTTATTTGGAAACATCATCAGGTAATCATGTCCATAACCTTAAATATATAGTTAGACATATAAAAAGCCATTTCCACTAATTCTTTTTTATGATGAATCAAATCCTTTTAGGCACACATTCAACCATCTGGTCGTATGCTCTGTGGACAATATGTGATGCACCACATGCTATCATTTGCAGATAATCTTAGTTTGGACCGTGAACGATATCCTCAGGTATTTCTTACTAACTTCATTTTAGATGTCTCAGTATCCTTGTTCAACTACTTGCAATAGTCGCTATTCCTTTTATATTGGTAAAAAAATTAACATATAGTTTCCACTCTACTTAAGCCTACATAATATGAAGTTATAAATCTTTATCTGGTTTGTGATTTGAAGGGTAGCATTGGTTTTGCCACAAGTCCATTATCACCCGAGGAGACAGCGAATGTGCGAGAACGATTGCTTGACTTCTTTATGACTGAGGTGATAGACATTGGTGGGTCATGTAGGGTTGAGGGCGCTTCATACAACTAATTCTAACATGGTTGCCCAGTTAAGATGTTACAGCCATATGACCGGTGAGAGAACATTTTATCCTTTGTTTCAATTTGCCTTCTTACTAGTACATGTAATTTTTAATCAAGACGTGCATGTTTGTCTATCTATTGACTTTGAATTCTCATCTTTTTTTACTACAGGAAAGATGGATTACAATTCAAATACGAGTGGCCATACAAGTATGATTGGAGATTTATAGTTAGATGTCCTAATTTATTAGGGCTAATTGTTGGCACATAGTTCTTAGCTAGTGTTTGAGCTAAACTTAAGTTTTAGGTTGAGATGACCCTTATACATGTATGGGATAACAAATGTTATTATTTCTACGATGATAAATGATACCCATTTATGAGAAAATATGTGTGTGTGTGTGTGTGTGTGTGTGTGTGTGTGGTTTGCTTTGAAATCATTACTACGGTGTCTGAAAATAACGTTGAAATGAAGAATATCGTGTCAAACGGTTGGGCTGTAATGTTTTCTCAAATAAGACGTTTTTTTGGCCTTACTAATGTCCTTTTCTATTGCAAATTCAAGACAGTTCAAATAAAAACGAGTGACTTATAATGGTTCATTTTCAAGACGGTTGTTTGGAAGATCTTACACAAAAGACAATATGAGGCGGTTCATTTGATAGAAATGTCTTATATAGAAGGAGATTTTAGACGGTTGTGCATTAAAAACCGTCTTATATGCTAGATTTTAAGACGGTTGATAACCGTCTTAAAAGAGGTATGTCTTTTGCGACTCCAGTCTATTTGGACATTTCATAAATGTCTTAAAAAGCAAAAATGAACCGTCTCATTTGAGCAGATCTATAGTAGCGTGTTGCTGCGGGAATTCTCAAACTAATGTTAAAGTGAAATTTGAAGGTAGAAACATTGGTGTGATTGCATGACAATATTTTTGTAAAGATATTATACTTGATAACATATTTATCTTGGTTGATAGAGATGGACTTCTAAATGATTGACGTTCCATAGATGATGTGTATAGCTTGCATGCATAAGTATTATTAGCCACAGAAAATTGATAGAAGACATAAATAGAGAGTCCTAGTGGATGGTGACATGGCGTCTAACTTAGTGGACCCATAGATGATGTGGCTAGCTTGCATGTTGAGAAAAATAGATAGTATGCTTTACTTATATAGGTTGTATAGATTACTCTAGACAAATTCAATAGTCCTAGTGGCTTGGTTGTTATCAAATAATCACCAAAACAATACCAAAATATGGTGTGAGGGGTCATTTTTACTATAGTACTTTTCATTCCTCTTTGTTGTAACCCAGTGTTGATCTCCAGTCACTCTATGTCGCACCATTTGAGGAGTTACATCATCACCTATCTGCCTATGTTGCATCTTTCTCGGAGTCACACATTAAGACATGCGTTGGAACCTAATAGACTTCACATATCACAGTACCTTTATAAGAGGAACATCTCTATTAATACGGGCAGTAAGGTCTTTTCTCCAATACACTAAATTGTTTCAAACTTCGTAAAGGTTGAGTACTACGTGTGTAGTATGTACTCAATCAGCTGACACATTTTTTACATGGAAGTTAGATATATGTGTTAGGGAACTCAGTAGGCTACTTACTAGCATAAATAAAATTAACCACGTAAAACTAAATCGCCTGCAAGTAGATGTCATAGATTTTATCTTCTCAGTCACGCGGTACAGTGGAAGACTTGGCAATAAAACATACATAGTTGATGTAGTCGATATCAAGAAAGTAGGCGTACAGCTTGACATAGTGCGTAAATATGCAACATCTCTACAACAGTATATATACACGATTAAGGCACAAACATCGCAAGTAGATGTGCAAGCACCTCACTTATGGCTGCGATCCAAGAGCGAGTCCGAGGAGGGATTACTGTAATGCACGCACTGTAGAGCGAGCTAGCTAGTGTGGTACTGTAGAGCAGCGGCTTTGGTTTGTTCCCCCATCAAATACTAAACTTCTTTTATGAACACATCGTTAATGGGCCAAACACTTGTAGCCCGTTAGGACTCTAAAATTTCGATGGATCACATATCCTATTAGAGCCCAAGAACAATTCAATCCAGTTTGCTTTAGGACATATATGCAACAAAATATAGACGTCAAACATATATATAGCCATGAGAATGAACAAGAGACAGCTACGTACCAAGATGTTATTGAAAGTGAAGGGATACGTCCGCAACCATGAATGCACTCCTTTAGGTCATTAAGTAATTGTGTTTTTATTTTATTTTGTCAGGTAAAAGAATGATGTTTTTAGGACAAGCACAACTGGCGGATTACTACTTGTTACTCTAGTCGTCATATGACTGAAGCATCATGTTACTCCGTTTTCTTGTCTCATTTGCATTACTCTGTGTCTGTCTCCGTCGTTGCCCATGAAACTTGGGAGTTTCGCATCTTATTAGATTTTTTTAATGACTGAAGCTATTTGAGAAAATGACAGCAAATAAACTGGAGCTTCGCATCTCATTAGTTTTTTTTTCTGGTTAACTACAGTACATATACCATGCCCATGCATCGGTAGATCGAGTCTCATTTCTTCTGACAGTATAACGCGCACACGCTTTCTACATTTATGAACATAAAGAGCTACTTAAAATTAAACTTGACCAGTGGGGAAGAACCGCCCCACGGCTTTGCGATTAAGAAGAGACAACCTCAATCTTAACCGGTCAAGAAAATCCCTCGAACCCTAGCTTTGCTGGCGAGGGGGATTTTTTTCAACAACCCTGTTTAAATTCGATTTCAACAACCCTGTTTAAATTCGCGGTTCTACATTTGTGGACAGGTGCTCCGAGACTTAAACAGAGATCTAGGCCTTGGTGAGTTGAGAGATCTATGTGCATTCCGTACCTTAATTGTTGGAGATAGAGATCTTTGCAGGAACGTCGGCATCTATGCTCTTCCTCTGTCTATATTTAGTTGCGAAGCTCTTGTGACTGAGTAATTGCATTATTTCTAGCAATAACACAAGTGACGTATGCCTTGACGTCTGGTGGCTGAGGCAGTGAGGCCTGAGGCCATCAGTTCGTCATCACTGGGATATACTGCCCAATATCTATATACGCATTGCTTCACGGTAATTGACCAGGATTTTGTTTGTTAACCAAAGTTGCCTCCAGGGAAAGAAAGAAGCAACGGTGTTGTTCTTGTGATGTTGTCTACCTCTCTTTGTCACACGTATTCGTACAATGACTAATGCCTATAGTAAAAAAAAAATACATTGGCCAGTGGGAACGTATACGAGCATTATTCAGACCCACACATATATATTACGCGCGGTTAATTTGATTATAAAACAATAATGCAGCGATAGGGAATTAATATTCCGGGAAAGCTCCAAGCTAGCGTCTCGATCATCATCGTTGCATTTACTTTCTGGTCTAGCTAGTGCGCGGACGACTGACTGACTTTGCGGTAATACAAGTAAACACGCGCAGGACAACTGTGCCTGGTGTGACCTACAGTAGTTTTTTTTTTTTTTTTGGAAAGACCTGGTATGGTCATGCATCGTTTACTGAAGTCTGTCCATATACTAGCTAGCTAGGTTCAAAGACACTCACAGATCAAATAAGATGCAAATAGAATAATTTTGCAGATATATCATACGTCAGATCAAGTAGACAAGCTAAAGACTGTAAAAGAAATTGTGAATATATAATATTTCTCTTTTAAAATGGTGGAATGACTATTCACGAGATATTCTTATTAGCTAGGCGAAGGTCATTATTACATGCTACGAGGGCGCGCCTATATATTGCTCGTTCCAAACATAGTAAATGACCTCTTTTCGCCAAGAATATACGTATAGAATAAGGTCTTCAAGTTTATATATCCGCGCTAGCCTGTAATTGAATCAGTCTTTTTTTTTGGTCCATTGAATCAGTCTTTACAGTAGTGGACTCGGTTCATGATCAGGCGAGCTCGTACGTACATTGCCGTGCAATTTGGTGGGATGACGTCTCGGAATTCGGAAGCCGATGTTGGGTTGGGTGGCCGTTGTCGTAGGAAATTATGAAGCAGCTGCTCTTCGGTATACCCGTTATCACTGCGAAGCAAGTCCGCATCGAGAAAAACCACAGCCACAAGCTATCGGAATTACCAAACAGTGTCGCATAATAAATGCGTGGAAAAACTGCGAACCCTAGCTAAACCCCCGATACAACCCTCTCGGTCCTCCTATAAATCGAGCTCTATATACACAAATCATGGTATACCTCCTCGAGACCAACAAACGGAGAGGAGCTGGCTAACGCGGTCACGACACCTTAACAAGCTTCCCCACCTCGCTAAGCTAGCTAGGGCAAGATCCAGAGCGTGAGGACTGTGGCAGTTAGTCTACTAACACAGGCGCGGCTGCTGCATCCATCGATCGAACCGATCGAGATGACAACACATAATCAGGTTCGTTCCATTTCCATCATATCGCATATTAGCTTCTAGCTACATGCAGCTGCTCTATAATATACTTTTACTTGGTTGCGTGTGGCCAGGCACGCATGCAGAAGCTCAGAGAATCGTCCGTCGCGGCGGCGCCACACAAGATCTGTTAGATTAGGCCAAGATCAATCCTTCGAAATTGCTAGGCAAGCTCACATATTTTTTCGGTGCTAAAACTTGCACCTTTCCTTGGCCCTTGGCCATATATTTATACTAGAGAAATTACAAGAGTCCTACTCAAATTAGAACTACTAAATCTAAACAAACTCTATCTCTATTACTTCTACTTTCAAATAAATCTAGTTCTACTTAAACTAGACAACCTCTTACCACCTAATTGCTGCTTTATCTAGATTATTTCCAACATACTCCCCCTTAATCTAGATTAGCCTGCAAAATACGAACTCAAAAACTCTGACGATCACACCAATCTGAAGAGACTCAACGTATGACACACCCTCATATACGAGGTCACACACACCGTGTGAGCCCGTCACGCACTCCACGTAACGATGAAGATAACCACACCGATAATCTTTAACTTTGTTGGAGATTACCACACCGATAATCCCGGACCTTTATTGGAGATTACCATACCGATAATCCCTGACCTTTGTTGCACACCGCAACGAACTCCACGTAGATGGCGCCACCTCACCAAACTACAGTAGAAGTGGTCCTTGATCATCTTCAGAATGGATGAGGTTTGCCTCCTGAACTCGTGGTTTGCTCTTGCACTCCGACGCATAATGCCCCATCTTCTCACAATTGAAGCACTTGATGTGGCTTTTATCGCGCCCTTTGTTGCCTCGATTTCTAGAACCGTTCTTACGGTTGTAGTCACCCCGACCACCGTCGCTTCCATTACCACGCCCACGACCACACCGGTCACAGTAGTCATCATCGTCGTTGGATGAGGACAAAACTGGCTCGTTTGATGAAGTGTCGTCAGCTGCCGTCTTCATCTTCTGTTGTGCCTGCCACTCCGCCTGAGTTAACAGAAGTTGGCTATCACCGGTGCTCCCCACCGATGTGTGTGCACGTACACGCTTTTCGTATGTCTTCAAACGTCCCACTGCTTCCTCGAAAGGCATTGTGTCGAGGTCGCAAAATTGCTCCACTCCGACGATGATGGGATAGTACTTATCCGGTACGGTATTGAATAACTTCTTTACCATGACAGCATCATCAAGTTTTGGAGCCCAGATTAACATACCTGGCAGATATCCCGCTGAGTTTGCTAGTGTATTCATCTAGAGTTTCTCCCTCCTTCATACGCATAGCATCGAACTCGCTTTTCAGCGTTTGAAGTCGCGCCGTCTTGACGCGATCAGCACCGACGAATCGTGTCTTGAGTGCATCCCAAACTTCCTTTGCCGTCTTCTTCGTCGCAACCTAAAGAAGAAGATCCTCTGGTAGAGCTTGAAACAGGAGGGCCTTGGCTGTTTTATCCTTCTTCGGATCAACCACGGCGTTCTCCGCCGGGCTCACAGCCTCCCCCACAGTTCGAGTTCGGCCGCGGCGCAGGTGAAGCAAATCCAGCCGGCCATGACGAGCGAGAAGAACCCGGCCGAAGAGCAGAAGCCGGAGAAGTTGCTGGCGCCGGCGGCGAAGGTCAAGCAAAATGAGGCGGCGTCCACAACGGGAGAGAAGAACCCGAAGCGCGAGCTGGAGAGCGGGGGGAATGCGAACGCGGGAGCAGGGGCGAACCTCTCGGATCCCGTGAAGGCCAAGCTCCGCCGCGGCACGAGGCATTAATCTCCTCAACCTCATTCGTGTCGGAGACGGATGGCCATTGTTCCATCCATAGGATGCAAGCGGACCGGTTAGTGGGCCTAGCGACAAGTTATTTTTTATGGGGCATGGTTAACTAATCCATATAGATATAGGATTTGGTGGTTTGCATGCATGCAACATGTTATAAATAGGTGGTTCTTTTGCGATTTTATATGAATATTATATATCTTTAAAGTATCTTAAATTAAGTATGTAAATATTTTAAGAGTAGTACACATGTATACCTTGACATGCGTGGATACATATATATGCATGCTAAGTTGATTATGAGTACATATAGGTTTTTGAGGAGTAATGGACTATATATGTTCACCGATGGAGTATAAGTATATATGCATGGCTACTACAACCGGTAATAAATTAAATTGGAATTTTCTAAAGCTTCTCATCGAGATCTTTTGTAGGATCAGTTGTTACTTCTTATGGATGAGGTGTAGGATGCATGGGCCTTTAAGCTCTAAAATATTCATAATATGTCGGTTTAAGTTCTTAGTAGACTTTTCCCAAAACCTTCAGTAGACTCCATAGTTACTTTGTGAAGTCACCCTCCGAAGATCCACAAAAATAGGCTAGGTTGGCCCACCATTTGGGCCAAGGGTCAGCTCACCTAGCCTTAGGTCCTCTTCGATAGCCCGTTCGAGCGCGGTTCTGTTCGGTTTTTGTTGACCTTCCCGCGCACCGCCCGCGAGGCTGCGATCCGTTCGTACCGCCCTGCAGTGCCCGCGCACACCATTCGATTTTTTGCGCATGGCGGACAGGAACTGAACTGAACGTGTTTAAACGAGCTGCCGAACAGGGCCTTAATCTAGCTCAGCGTTGGCTCAAATTCCACGTATACGTGATCCTTGCAACAATCTTTTGTCTTGTACAGGTTTGGTTTTGGGCTAAAAACTATAAAAAAAATGAACATACCTCTATTTTCTAAGGTTTTCGTTAATGCTTAGTAATATTGGCACAATAATCATGCATTTGATAAATCATGATTTTTAGTGTATATAAAAGTTGTTCTTATCTAAGGTTTGGAAAAAAATGCCATTATGCAAGCTTATCTCCGAGCAAAGACCTTCTAAATGAAATATTTAAAGGTCCAATACTTAGGACTTCATGTCATTAAATAATGGTGTTTTTATTTTATTTCATTGACAGTAAAAATATGATGTTTTTTAATTGAGAATGATGTATTTAGGGCAAGCACAACTGGCGGATTAGTACTACGTTACTCGTATGTCTTTTTTTTTTGACTGTCAACGCGGGGGGGGGGGGGGGGGGGGGGGGGAGGATCCCCACCTGAGTTGGTTTCATTGTATTAGTGGCCCAAAACGACCTGATCAGGTACAAATAGTTGTTTTACATCAAGGCAGTGATCATCATCACTGCCAACACCAATGGAGTTTAATTTGCTAAAGAGATAGAAGAGCACCAAGAGGCAACAATCCCCCAAGCTTCACGCTGTAGCCTGTGCTTCCATAGTTCTGCTTCTGCTCGTATGTCTGAAGCGTCATGTTTAGTTGACCGGATCGGATTTGGAGGTAGTGGCCACTCCGTTTTCTTGTCTCATATGCATGGCTTTGCATGGCTTTGTCTCCGTCGTTGCCCTTGAAACTTGGCAGTGATTAGAAGTTATTTGATGAAGAAAATGACCGCTGGAGATAGAGATCTTTGCAGGAACGTCGATCGGCATCTCTACGCGTTTTCTGTCTATATAGTGCGTGGTGAAGCTCTTGTGATTGAGCAACTGCATTTGTAGCAATAACACATAAGTTGACGTCTGGTGGCTGAGTCCATCAGTTCGTCTCGTCATGCAGTGGGATATAATACCCCTCGCTTGTTTTTGACAAGCATTATATTTATTTGGTTGAACAGGTTGTTTCTTTTGGAACTTCTTCACCAGATTCAGATTATAGACAGAGATATCAATATAATGAACTTTTGAAGTTTCTCGAAGCATAACTGCATAGACGTTACAAACGACCATAGAAGAGTAGTAGATCAACAAGCAAAGTTGCCTCGAATGAAAGAAAGAAACGACCGTGTTCTTGTGATCTTGTCTAGCTCTCATCGTTACACGTATTCATACAATATATGACCAGTGCTTATCTAATTATAAAAAATACAATGACCAAATAAACTTTCGGTCTACCGGGAAAGCTCCAAGCTAGCGTCTCAGATTTCACTCACGACCACTGCATAACTTTCTGGGTCTAGCTAGTGCGATGACTAATTGACTTTGGCGTAATACAAGTAAACACGCGCTGGACTCCTGGACCTGGTATGACCTAGACACCTCGTACTTTCTGAAAGACCTGGTATGGTCGTGCATCGTTTACTGAAATCTGTCCATAGTATCAGATCAAGTAATGTGCACATAGAATAATTTTGCAGATATATCGTCAGATCACATAGACAAGCTAAATACTGTGTGTAAAAGAAATTCTGAATATACATAATATTTCTCTTTCAAAATGATGGAATGACTATTCACGAGGTAGTCTTATTAGCTAGACAAAGGTCATTAGTACATGTTACGAGGGCCTATATACATTTAGTTGGTCGTTGCAAACATAGAAAATGACCACTTTCTGGCGACGATATATAGAATAAGGTCTTCATCAAGTATATAAATAAAACCGCGCTAGCTATATAGCCTGGAACTGAACCGGTCGTCTTACAGTAGTGGACTCGGATCAGGCGAGCACATACATTATTGCCAGGCAATTTGGTTGTGAGGTCTCGGAACTCGGAAGCAGTAGTTGCCTTCCACCGACCACCGTTCCACGCGGCATATATATGCAGTGTTGGGCGGTCGTCGTAGCAGCAGGAGCTGCGAAGTTAATAGAACCCCCATGGATTAGTTGCGAAGCAAGCCTCGCATACAAAACGCAGCCCCCAAGTAATCGAAATTACGACACAGTATCGACATACTGGATACATGCGTTGAAAATGTTGCGTACCAAGATAAACCCGGCTCCGATGCAATCCTTTCCTCCTATAAATCTATATATACATCATCATCGTCTTCCGATCCTCCTCGAGACCAAACGTAGAGGTCACGCCACACCTTAACAAGCTTCCCCACCTCGATCGATCGCTAAAAGCAAGCTAGGAGATCCAGAGCGTGAGGGGCTGCTGCTGCATCCATCAAACCGTGATGACAACACATGATCAGGCACGTATGCAGAAGCTCAAATCGTCCATCAAGGCGGCGCGGCACAAGATCGACGACGGCGACTACAGTTCAGCCGTGGCGCTGGTCAAGCAAATCGAGGCGGCCATGATGACGTGCGAGAAGAACACGACCGATAAGCAGGAGCTGGAGAAGGAGCTGGTGGGACTGAAGAGAGATCTGGCCGAGAAGCAGAAGCTGTTGGGTTTAATCTAGTTAGTGCTGTGTTTAGTTTCTTGTTAGTTGGTTATTGAGTTCGTTTGTTGGCCGGTGTGGCCGCGTGCGTGTGTGTTTGTTGGCCAGCATGGTCCTTGGAGTTTGTTTTAGATTCGTGATCGGTGTGGTCATGACTTCGTATGCAATACGGTGTGTACTGCTATAAATAAAGGGCAGGGTGCCTAGCGATCAGATTAGATCGCATGTTTACAAGTTTTTCTCTGCGCCGTTTCTCTTCTTTCTCAGGAGCAGCAGCGACGTGAGCTTTCCAATCTACAAACTCATGCGCGTCAACTTTGATAGGATTAGCCAACGTAAATCAACTCAACGTCATGAAGATCCAGGGCTCTAATTCAACAGAAGCGCGAGAACCGCCCGGTCGAGAAGCAGAAGCTGGCGGAACTGGAGCACAGGCCGAACGCGAACCCGCCAGGGAGCGGCCGCCAGGGTCCCATATGGGACAAGGCCCGCCGTGGCGCTAGGGTTTAATCTCATCAACCTCATTCTTCTCAGCGACTGATGGATCCATTGTTCCAAACATATACATATAGGGCATATATATTTCATAATTAAAATAGGTGATCTCTTGTGAGTTTTTTATAGTTCTTTTTAGAGTGTCATAAAATATAAATATGTAAATATATATATTCAAACAGACAAATGAGTATGTGAATATAAACATGTCGGAACGACTCCCCCTTTAGCAACGCATGGTTCTATATTATGTTACAAACAATCAGGTGACAACACTTGCTATGTGTTTCAAGCATCATTCATTGAGTAACTAGGGAGGTGGCAACAATGATACGTGTTGCAAGCATTATCTATTGAGTAATTAGGGAGATGGCAATGCTTACTGTGCGTTGCAAGCATCATTCGATGAGTAATTAGGAAATGACAACGATTGCTATGTGTTGCAAGCGTTAGCCGTTGAGTAATAGGGTGGTTCAAAGACATAAGTCCTAAACAATAGGTAAATAGTGGGAGTCGAACCTGTGACCTGCAGGGCACCCACACTAATGCAATTTTCCTTACCTTAGCTATAAAATTTGCTAATCACGGAAAAAATTGCTTTAGCTATAAAATTTCTATTCGGCCTTGTTTGGATACACCCAATCTCTAATGAGATTGGAAGGGATTGAAGATGAAATGAACTAATTTTTTGGACAATCCCCTCTAATCCCCATGGAGAATGAGATATCCAAACATAGCCTTCACCGAAAAATCTACATTAGATATAAAACTTTATAATTATAGAACAAAGAGCAAGCACACGGAAAAAAAGCAACTTTAGCTATAAAATTTTCTATTCACGGAAAAATGTTACTTTAGCTATAAATTTTTTATTGACAGAAAAAACCTACTTTAGATATAAAATTTCTAATCTCTACCTAATATTAAACCAGCTAAGGTTTTTCCTCATATTTTATTCATTGACAGGTGGGCCAGACTAACACTTGTTTCTTCGTTCGTCTCTCCTGGTCTTCTTCCGATAAGCACCTGCCTCTACCTCCGTCGATTGACCCTTGTCGGTTGAGGAGCATGGGATGCTCAATTGATGCTCCTGCTTATGGTGAGTGATTGTCAACATAGTCCGGGTTGAGTCGTGGAGACTAACTTGTGACGTGTTGAGTCACGTGATTCCTTGGCTTTGGTTGTGCAGGTACACAGATGGCGCGGAAGTAAGCGGCATGGCTTTGGACGATGAGGACCGGCGTCGATAGACCGTGCAGTGGCGTTTGGATAAGCCGAGGTTTGGCGACCGTGCGGCGGCATGAGGACCAGTAGGTGGCTAGTGCCTATGACCGAGCGGCGGCGTGCAAGCAGGACTCTCGGGCGACCATGTGGTGGAGAAGGGCGGTTGAACTGGGTCACGGAGATCTGGTGAAACCGCGGGCGATCCACTCTTGGTGACGAAGCTGGCAAGGACACGTGGAGGGTTTGGTGGTTTTCCTCAAAACCATCACCTACGACTGGTTTCGTGGTTGAACCAAAAACCATGTGCTACCCGGGTGGCAGTTTCCCCAAAACCGTGTTCTAGACTTCCTCAGGGCAGCGGGCAAGATAGAAGCAATAAAAGAAATCAGGAATGGCACATAGAGACATCCTATGGGTTGCATCAAGTCTAAACATGAGCGCGGAGCCATCCGATGGAGAATCTTGTATCTTTTCATTTATGCCCCTATGGGCCTTTTTAGTGTGTGTCTAGTTAAGGGGCAGTTTAGTCTTTGTGTCTTTTCTAGTCTAGGCTATAAATAGACCAAGAGGGGTAGCCATATGTGAGAATCTTTTGCTGGTTATTTTGAGCTCTCCCACTTGGTTAGATCTAGGATTAGAGAGAGATTTCAGCCAAGTGCAAAATTCCATGTTTGGGCCTTGGTTTGACAGGATTCATCACCTCTAGGCTTGGATCCACTCCATTTAGAGGGAAGGATGAATGGTGGAAGGCTGTGACTCTTTGTAATCTTATTCCCCATCTTAATTGAGTTCAAGATTCGTGGTTTCTTTGGTGGAAATCTGAGTTCTTCCCATTCCCCTCTCTTTCTTCGGTTTTGGGCAAAATATTTGGCTTTTGGGTATTTTCGAGTTGCCAAGTACTAGCCCCTTGGATTTCTTGGTTTTAGGCTTGCTAGGACATGGAAAATCCATAGGCCAAGTGCCAAATCAATCCTCCCCACGAGCAGCCCTAGATATGAGATTTTCCCTCCTAGTCAAGTTCTTGGTTCTTGCTTGGGCTGTCAAAATTCAGCATGAAAATCAGACCTTTTTCGAGGGGATCCACTTTGAATACATCCATGGTGAACTAGGCAAGGTTCCCACAAAATTTCAGGTTGTTTGGAGGTGATTTGTATCAATTTGGGTCGAAGATCCAAAATCTGCCCGAGGCTGTCCAGGGGTTGCCGGCCTGTCCGGTAGTACACCGGCTTGTCCAGTATTTTAGCCAACTCCAATTGAGCTAATTTTTGGGTATGTTGTTCCCCATATTTTTTTTGAGCCTAGGGATAAAATTTCATAATTTTTGGAGTCCGTTTGTCTGGATTTTGGTAATTTTCTTTGCAGCCTAGTCTGTCTGAAAATTGCCTGTCGGCTTAGCCGATATTTCCTGCTTGTCCGGCCCTGGATGTCGGCTTGTCCAGCCTAGGCTTCCCTAGGTTGTTTAGGGTGGGTTTAGAGTGTCCCGGGTGATCCGGGGAGGTGCTCTAAGGTTTGTTTTTGCTCCAATCGTATCTAGAGCTCAGTTTGTTGTTGTGTGCTCGTTTTGCGTCCGTTCTCGTGAGCGTTTTCTCGAGTGCTTCCGCTGTGCTGTGTAGGTGTGTTCTATGTGTGTCGCCTCACAGTGGTAGACACCTAGACACTTTGAGGGGTTTGGAGTTGCTTTAGCGTTTAGGTTTTTGGTGTAGCTTTTTTGTGAGTGCGCCTATTCACCCCCTCTAGTCGCCATTCTCGGTCCTACATCGATATACGGTTCTTTGTAACAGCCCAATAGGCCGTGAGCCATATATCCAATATACGTATGAAGTCAAAGAATAATAATACCACATTGCCTATAAAATTTTGTGTATGCATATTCATAGTTGGTCCACATGGCCATCCGTGCCGGTGAGAAGAAAAGAGTCGTGCTAAAACAAAAGAAGAAAGCTCCGTATTCGATGCCGAGAGGCATGCACAAAACAAAAGGCATGATAACTCTGTATTTGTTGCCGGGAGACAGAGTTTGCTGGAAAATCCATAAAGAAAAGAAAAGAATAAAGAGAATCAAGGGATCATCGGTGCTCAATGCACAAAAACAGAAGGAAATTGGGAGCCACAGGGTCTGTCCGGCGAGCTCTGTACCAGGAGCTCCGTACCAGGCAAGGGAACCCGCAGCTCTGTCCGCCGGCCGCCGGACAAGAGAATCAGGGGATCATCGGTGCCTCCGCTCTTGCGGGTCTGTCAGCCGGCCGTTGGACAGCACCTAGAGACACTTTTGTATAAACACTTTGTTATTTGTCCTAAGGAATATAGCCTAATATGTTGTAGAGGCACTTTTTGTGGCACTTTAAAAAATGTTTCATGTATTGAGACACTTTGTTACTTGTCCTAAGGAATATAGCCTAATATGTTGTTGAGGCACTTTATAAAATGTTTCCTGTATTGAGACACTTTTTGAGACATTGTGAATTGTTGTTTAAGTCACTCTATATGGTGTCCATATAGATTTATGTAGTGATATTTTTGAGACACTTTTACTTTGATTTTAGACTGTAGAGTCATTTACATAGACCTTACATCATAGAGACAAAATTTGAATCATTCCTTTTACTACTCTATGTTAGAATTAATAGGAACTCATGTCAACTTATATATAATCAGAGTATACCCTTAGGATCTAATAGTCTATACATGATCACACATCGCTTAGGCGGAAAACAGATCTATACCAGAGTTTGATGACGCCATGAACGCCTCTGCGGTTGGTGAAGCAGCCGTAGAGGAAGTAGTTGTAGGAGATTGAACGCCACGGGCTTCAGCAAAACTCAAGCGTTCCTTCAGGGACTTGGGGGGTTTCGCCGGCCTTCGGGACACCAGCGTGATTGCCCAAGTCGAGGACGAGGAAGACTCACACTTCCGGACCCCTCCAGCGCTTCTCAATGATCGGTGTTGTGTCTACGGTATTCGTATGACTTGGTCGACCAAAAGGGGTCGACCTCCTCAGTATATATAGCGATGTGGGGTCGGAGCCGAGTCTTGGGAAAGAGGTAAGGGTACCTGCCGATCATGGCAACTCACGCGCGGTTACGGTAAGGGTGGGTTTCTTTTCTTGCGCCGTAAGTTCCTCCCTCTCGGTTTGGAAAGGCCGAGATATGTTTCCCTCGGTTGATATCCGAGATCAACCCAACATTCTCCCACTTGATCGAACGATATCAACTAATATTCAGTTAGACTTATGTTCACACTCGGTATAGCAGTAAGACCAGACCAATGCGTCATCAACAGTCTACATTTGCTGTCAGAACCCCATTGACCATAGTTCACTGAAATACCTTGTTAGAACGCTTATTACTTATTGGGAGTTAGTGGCCCTAAAGCCAGAATCAAGTCAAAAGACTATTTGCCAAACCATGCGTTCGGCATGCTTCTGAAATACCTCTTGGGGTATACCTTTAGTGAGCGGATCCGCTATCATAAGCTTAGTACTTAAGTGCTCTAGTTTAATAGTTTGATCCTAGATTCTTTCTTTCACAATACGGTACTTAATATCGATGTGCTTGGAACCACCGATTGAAGTATTGTTACTCGTAAAGGATATTGCTGCTTCATTATCGCAGTACATAGTTATTGGTCTCGAGATGCTGTCGATAATCTTAATTCCCGGAATGAAAATTTTAAGCCATACCGCCTGGCCGGTTGCTTCAAAACATGCTACAAATTCTGCATGCATAGTGGATGATGCTACTAATATTTGTTTAGCGCTTTTCCATGATATAGCTCCTTTAGCAAGAGTGAAGACATAGCCTGATGTAGATTTTCTACTATCTTCACAACCTGCCCAATCAGCATCACTATAACCCACAATTTCTAACTTATCTGATCTCTTATATGTGAGCATAAATCTTTAGTGCCTTGACAATAGCGTAAAGCTTTCTTAGTGGCTTTCCAGAGGTCCATTCCTGGATTAGACTGATATCTACGAAGCATTCCGGTTGTAAATGCCAAATCTGGACGCGTACAGACCTGAGCATAAATAAGGCTTCCAACAGTAGAAGCATATAGAATTTCTTTCATATGATCTAATTGCAACGGAGTTTTAGGACATTGACCTTCATTGAAAATGTTCCTTTTTGCCAACGGTACAGGCGATTCGCCACACTTATGCATATTATATCTCTTAAGCATTTTCTCAATATAAGCTTTTTGAGATAATCCTAATACTCCTCTGGACCTATCTCGGTGTATCTCAATGCCCAAAACATAAGAGGCTTCACCAAAATCTTTCATATCAAAATTGGATGATAGAAAACCTTTAGTCTCACGTAGCATATTCTTATCGCTGCAAGCTAATAATATGTCATCGACATAGAGTACTAGGATAATAAATTTTCCACCCTTAGTCTTCATATAGATACAATTGTCTACATCATTTTCTCTGAACCCAAATTTCTTAACCACTTCATCAAATTTGAGGTTCTATTGCCTTGACGCTTGTTTTAGTCCATAAATAGACTTTTTGAGTTTACATCCCATATGCTCCTTGCCGTTCACAGCAAAACCCTCCGGTTGAGCCATGTAAACAGTCTCATGCAAATTGCCATTAAGAAATGCAGTCTTAACATCCATCTGATGAAGCTCTAAATCATAATGAGCTACAAGCGCCATGACGATTCTAAATGAATCTTTATTTGAGACAGGGGAAAAGGTCTCATTATAATCAACCCCCGCTCTTTGTGTGAATCCTTTAGCTACAAGTCTAGCCTTGTATCTTTCAATATTCCCTTTGGAATCACGCTTAGTTTTGTAGATCCATTTACAACCTACTATTTTGACTCCATCAGAAATTTCAACTAAGTCCGACACTTGGTTAGTGCTCATAGACTTAAGTTTGTCTTCCATGGCCTCAATCCACTTAGCCGAGTTTTCACTCAATATAGCTTCTTTGAATGAGGTAGGATCATCCACTTTCCCAACATCATAATGATCTTCACTTAGATAAGTCTGATAGTAATTTGGAATAGCGGATCTCCTCTCCCGTTGTGACCTTCTTAGTGGTTCATTAGCAATCACAACTGGTTGAGGAATTGGCTGAGGCTCATTCTCAGGTGCTTGCTTATTTTCTTGGATTATTTCTTCCTGCTGAGGTTCGATCACAGGTTCAACAGGAATAGGATTCACTTGAACTGGAGGTACTACCGCTTTTGGCACATACTCATGTATGGTTTCTTGAATCACTGGTATAGGTAATTCAGCCCGTACCTCTTCAATACTTATTTCCCTCCTATCTAAGCTCCCACTGATGTCTGCATTCTCTAGGAAAACCGTCTGTCTAGTCTCAACGAACTTAGCGAGACGATCTGGACAGTAGAAACGATAACCCTTGGATTTATCACAGTATCCAATAAAGTTGCAGCTTATTGTCTTATAATCTAATTTCTTTTGCTGTGGATTTAGTATTTTAGCTTCAGCTGGGCAACCCCACACCCGCAAATGATTAAGTGACGGCTTACTTCCAGTCCACAATTCAAATGGAGTTTTAGGGACAGACTTACTCGGAACCCGATTTAGTATGTATGCGGCGGTTTTTAATGCTTCCATCCACAACTCAACTGGTAAAGTTGAATTACTGCCTCATGCTACGTACCATGTCCATGAGTGTACGATTGCGACGCTCTGCCACCCCGTTTTGTTGAGGTTCTCCTGGCATTGAATATTGAGCAACTATACCGTTTTCCTCAAGGTACTTAGCAAACGGTCCTGGAACCTGCCCATATTGAGCATGTCTCCCATAGTATTCACCACCACGATCTAATCTTACTATTTTGATCTTAAGACTATGCTGATTTTCAACTTCAGCTTTGAATATCTTAAATTTGTCTAACACTTCAGATTGTTCACGGATGGGGTAAATATATCCATAACGAGAATAATCATCAGTGAATGTAATGAATGAGTTGAAGCCATCCACTGATGTTACTGAAAGAGGGCCACATATGTTAGTGTGAATTATTTCTAAGTGCCCAGAACTTCTAGTTGCTGCTTTCTTAATTGTCTTAGCGTATTTCCCCTTAATACAGTTGATGCACTGTTCTAAGTCTGTGAAGTCTAATGGTTGGAGGACCTCTTCTCTGATGAGACGTTCAATTCTCCCCTTCGAAATATGGCCTAAACGACAGTGCCATAGTTTCGACAAGGTCTCATCATCACGCTTATGCTTATTCATCTTAGTACAGACATTCATCACAGAATTATCATTCAGGGAGAGCATATAAAGCTGTCCTTGCCGAGTAACAAGACCGACACGTATGTAATTGAACTTGATGATGCATTTATTATTACTGAACTCACAAATGTGTCCACAATCATCTAACTTAGAAACTGAAATAAGATTCCTCTTTAACTTAGGAACATATAAAACATAATCAAGTTGAAGACTGAAGCCGCTAGCTAAATCTAATTTGAAGCTCCCAATGCCTTGGACTTCAACTTCATTGCCGTCAATGACTCTAAGACTTATGTCCCCCCTTCTTATAGTTTTCATCGTACTGAATGCCTGAAATGAATTGGTAATGTGCACAATGGCACTGAGTCAATCCACCACGTATCAGGGGAAAAATCAGCTAATAATGAATCATCAATAAATGAGACAACGTCATTACCTTTCTTTTTCAGCCACTCCTTGAAGCCAGCACAGTGCTTCTGAGTGTGCTTAGGTGAGCTGCAGAATGAGCAGACTATGCCTTTGCCTTTACGTTTGTAAGCAGGAGCATCATCCTTAGGTTCCTTCGAATTGTTCTTATGCCCATGCTTCTTAAACTTCTTCTTAGACTGCTTACTTGGCCCAGACTCATGCTGATTCTTACCTTTTGCCAAATCTGACAAAGTTGGCCATGTCCTTCATCTTCTTAGCTTTCTGCCTCTCTTCCTCCTCAACACAGTAACTAATGAGCTCGGCAATGCTCCAGGTACCCTTCTGAGTGTTGTAGCTGATCTTGAAGGGGCTGTACTTAGCAGGAAGTGAGGTCATGATGAAGTGCACTAGAAAACCATCAGAGATGGACATCTCCAGCACCTTAAGCTTCGCAGCCATGTCGCACATGCCCATTATGTGCTCTCTAATGCCACTCTGGCCATCATAGCTTGAAGTCACCATCTTCATGATGAGCGTGCTGGCATAAGTCTTCGAAGAACTCTTGAAGTTCTCCTCAATGGAAGTCATGAACTCCCTGGCAGTCAGTGCAGTGCCATCTTCCTTCTTATCAGCAATGGCACCTCTAATGGTGACAGAAATCGCCTGCTTGATGATCATTAGCGTCGTCCTGTTGGACTTCTCCCACTTTTCAGTGTTGACGGCAAACTCCCTCTGAGCATCAGCATCAGCGCCAGCAGCAAGAGTAGGCTTGTTGTTGTTCAGTGCATAGTTCAAGTCGAGCACCCCAAGAAGAACAAGCACCTTGTCCTTCCAGGTCGGGTAGTTGGCACCGTTGAGGGGCTCAATGCCGTTGACGTAGCCGGCAACAGTGCTCACTGAAAATTATGACAAAAGAATAATGTCTCAGTAATACAATACAAATAAGATGTACTTATAAGCATGAAATTAACCCTACTTTGGTCTGATTAACAATATGCAAAGAAAATTCAATCTGCATCACTTTGGTGACAACAAATGAAAATCCATATTAAAAGGCTCACAATTAAAATGACTTTGGTCATAATTTAATCACAAGTAAATCTCTAATTAAACTTCTCTTTGGTTCCATTCAATCAGAGACCATCTTGATTGCATTGTGGTGGAATAACATAATTTCTAGAAAATAATGCACTTAGAATAATATTCAACTCAAATTAAACTTAGAATAATATCTCATACTCAAGATAAACTTAAAAATAGTACTGAATTCGAAATAATAATAAAAACAGTAACTTAAACTCAATAATGAAACTTAAATGGGCATTTAAACTCAAATTTATACTCAAGACAACACTTAAATAAATGCGAAAATGATTCTGGAATTCGCAATTAAAGAAAAGGCTTATTTTGGCCCATGCTAGCCCAGTCCAGCGGGCGGCCAAGTCCGGCCGGCGCTCCCCCGAGCGCGCGCAGGTGGCCCAACAGCGGCCCGCTTAGGCCGCCGCCTCCCCCGGTCGCCCCAGACCGTCGATCTAAGATGGACGGCTACGGGCAGCCCCGCAACCGTGTGAGGAGAGGCGTCGGCGAGGCCAAAACCTAGCCGACCGATGCCCTCACTCTCCCCCTTCTCCCGGCCTCACGCCGCACTCGGCGGCACCGCCCAGCCTATGGCTCCGCGGTGAGATCCGCCGGCGCTGCTTCTCATCCTCTCCTCTCTCCCTCTCAAGTTCTTATGACGGCGGAGCCACCTTGACAAGAAGGGAGCGGAGCGGACGGCTCGGCCACACGTGGAGGCGGCCCCGCCGAGCATAGAGCGCCCCGGCCATGGCTCCTCGGCGGCCCCCTCACCGGCGCGCGCGCGGATGCGCGCGGCTCCGTCGAGCGGTCCGCCGTGGTGCCGTTGGGCGCGAGCTCCCGAAGGAGAGGTGGCGGTGTGCGGCGCTCCAGTGGTGGCGGCGTGCAGCGGCGAGGCGCAGCGGGTGCGCGGCGACGGCGACGGTGCCCAGGCTCACGGGTCAAGCCGAGCTCAAGCCGCCTCCGCGCAACAAGCTTAAAGCTGCGCCCAGGGAGGATCCGGCCGGGGGCGTGGCGGCGAGCTTATGTCGCCACGCCTCTGTCCACTCCGGCCGGTGAGGAGCTGCCGGCGGCGAGCACGTGGCAAGCTCATGCCGTGCGCAAGCCGACCTGCAGGTAAGCTCAGTTAGGGTTAGGGTTTGAAAAATTTTTGGGGAAAACTTTCCAGAGTCTCGATTTCTCAATCCCCTTCTCAAATTTCATCAAATCGATGATGAACGGAGTAAATTTGCATGAAATTGAAGCTTAATTGCATACTAATTGCAAAACAAAATTAATTTGGGGAAAACAGTAAACCCCAACCATGCTTTCTTAAATTAATCATGAAATTACAGTGCTCCTACGGCTCCATCGTCATCGGCTGCTCCTGCTCCTGCGCCGGAGCGACTGTCACCTCAGCCGGTCGATCCGGCCACTGGTGCTCCTACGGCGCCATCGCCATCAGCTGCTCCAGCTCCCACGCCGGAGCGCCGGTGATCTCAGCCGGTCGATCTGGCCACTGGTGCTCCTACGGCGCCATCGCCATCGGTTGCTCCGGCTCCCGCATCGGAGCGTCCGTCACCACAGCCGATCGATCTGGCCACCGGTGCTCCTACGGCGCCATCGTGATCGACTGCTCTGCCTCTGGCGCCAGAGCGTCCGTCACCTCAGCTGATCGATCCGGCCACCGGTGCTCCTATGGCGCCATCGTCATCGGCTGCTCCGGCTCCCGTGCCGGAGCTTCCATCACCTCAGCCGATCGATCCGGCCACCGGTGCTCCTACGGCTCCATCGTCATCGGTTGCTCCGGCTCCAGCACCGAAGCGTCCGCCACCTCAGCCGGTCGATCCAGCCACCGGTGTTCCTACGGCGCCATCATCATCGGCTGCTTCGGCTCCTGCGCTGGAGCGTCCGTCACCTCGACCGGTCGATCCGGCCACTGGTGCTCCTACGACGCCATCGTCATCGGCTGCTCTGGATCTCGCGCCGGAGCATCCGTCACCTCAGCTGGTTAATCTGGCTACCGATGCTCCTACGGCGCCATCGTCATCGGCTGCTCCGGCTCCCGCGCCGGGAGTCCGTCACCTCAGCCGATCGATCCGGCCACCGGTTCTCCTACGGCGCCATCACCATCGGTTGCTCCGGCTCCCGCGCCGATGCGTCCATCACCTCAGCCGGTCGATTCGGCCACTGGTGCTCCTACGGCGCCATTGTCATGAGTTGTTCCGGCTCCCGCACCGAAGCGTCCATCACCTCAGCCGGTTGATCCGGCCACTGGTGCTCCTATGGCGCCATCGCCATCGGTTGCTCCGGCTCCCGTGCCAGAGCGTCCGTCACCTCAGCCCGGATGATCCAGCCACCAGTGCTCCTACGGCGCCATCGTCATCGGTTGCTTCGGCTCCCGAGCCGGAGCATCCGTCACCTCAGCCGGTCGATCCGGCTACCGATGCTCCTACGGCGCCATCGTCATCGGCTGCTCCGGCTCCTGCGCCGGGGTGTCCATCACCTCAACCGATCGATCCGGCCACCGGTGCTCCTACGGCGCCATTACCATCGGTTGCTCTGGCTCCCGTGTCGGAGCGTCCGTCACCTCAGCCGGTCGATTCGGCCACCAGTGCTCCTACGGCGCCATCGTCATCAGTTGCTCCGGCTCCCGGACCGAAGCGTCCGTCACCTCAGCCGGTTGATCCGGCCACTGGTGCTCCTACGGCGCCATCGTCATCGGTTGCTCTAGCCCCCGTGCCGGAGCGTCCATCACCTCAGCCCGGACGATCCAGCCACCAGTGCTCCTACGGCGCCATCGTCATCGGTTGCTTTGGCTCCCGAGCCGGAGCATCCATCACCTCAGCCGGTCGATCCGTCTACCGGTGCTCCTATGGCACCATCGCCATCGGTTGCTCCGGTTCCCGTGCCGGAGCGTCCGATCACCTTCGAAGAGCTCCCTGGGACTACAATCTACTAACTGGATTTCAGATCTACGTCATCCTAGTAAGTCAGCATGTATTGTTTCCATTCTATGCTTCATCAGTCTACTGCGAGCTATGGATGTTCGACTTGCCAACAACCGATAGTTGTGACGAGATTGTATCAAGGCGAGCACAGACCAGATGAGATTTTGGCTATCGGCTCACCAATAGTTGATTCGACCAGTAAGACTCAAACCCACTATTTCATTATCATGTAACATATGCACTCATCGCCTGCACCAGCTTCCTCCTATGGTTAGTAGCTTTTACATAAATTGCCTGTTCCATATGCTTTGAGTTGTATATGCCTGTGACCATGTGTAGTTAAGCTCTTTTGAATATGTTGAATATCTGATGCCGAGCATGGCTTATATTCTTTGGAAATCTGAAACATGGTCACTGCTTTACCTAGTTACTAGTATGTGTAGGCTGATTGCTTTTGCTATCTTGTACATGCCTGGTAGCTATGTCCTTTACTTTGGAATCAAATATGCAGCTTGAATCTTAATGCTTACATGGTAATCTTGTGCTAAATTGAATTAAAATTGAAAGATATCCATATTGTGCTTAAATGAAGAGATCCAGGCGAATTTGCTTTGTCTCACTGATCTAGTTTGAGACTACTTGCTTTTGCACTTTGACAAGAACTTGGACTGGGCTGTGAATGATCAAAACCTTGCCTTAAGCTTCTGATGGTTCTATGGACCTAGGCTTGGCATTGGTTGGTAAGAAGTGGCTAGACAAACAAATAACCCCTGGCACATAATGAATTGCTTGCTTGAAATTCAAATCTAATATGTTTAATCTGCAAGACATGGGCGGCATGAGTTAATCAAGTTTGCTGAAGATCCTTGTTTTGGTAAGCTCACCTGTGTAGATACTTGCTAGCTTTTGCTTATCATACTTTATCGTGTTAGTTGGCTAGGCTAAGTGGCGATGTTTTTATTTTAAAAAATCATAAACTGCTTGCTTATGTTCTAATATAGATATATTCTCCTAAGCTTGATTATGCGTTGTCTTTGTGCTATACCCTCTTTGCGTATACATGCTAGAACTTGTAAATGCTTCTAACCGTACTTGCGAAGCTTTCACTTACACTCCTTACATGACATAGCATATTTTGTGGGGGAGAAGTTTTCTATTCTTGCTGTTGGTTTGGCTTGCATCGACTTTTTGCCAAATCAAATATGATCCTTCAGCCGATCCAGAGTCTTCTCTGTAGCGCTGGTCCCGGCAACCGGCTGTTTTCCAGGTGATCCGCAGAGTTCGTGTTCTTATTCGGCCCATGGGGAGCCGATCACCTGCCGAATGTCTACCTGCCGTCAGAGCTATCCAATCGGCCGGTGAACGTCTTCATCGAGTTCGTGATCTTATTCGGCCCATGGAGAGCCGATCGCCTGCCGAACTGTGCCACGAAAACTGCTTATTAGAATCGTTCGGACCAGGAATGCTTATCAGGATGATAATTTGAAGATTGCGAGTCAATCGAAATTTCCAACAAAGGATTAAGGCCGGTTCAAGCCATTGGCCACAAAAATAAATCGTGATGCCAAAGATTTCAAGTTCATGATTGACAGCGTCAGCTAATGAACAGCCGATCCATCGGCTCGGGGGGCAGGATCGGAAGCATGAGAAGACAAGTTGAAGAGCCGATCCTTCTTTGGTGGTCTGCAGCCGATGCTTGGGGAGATTCTGATATATTTGGCCGAACTCGAGGGGCATGATTTGGCGGTTGGGTTGGTATGAGGGGCATGATTCGAAACAAAATTGTTTTGAAACAAGGGGGCATGTGTTGACGCCAGATTTTTTCCAAGACTAGTTGGGCCAAAATGCCAGAAGAAGCCCATGGAGGAGGAGCCTTAATGAGATGGAGTCACGAGCCTAATACATGGTGAAGTCCAATCTATTCGCGAAACTGGTTCAGATTGCAGGAGTGGGCCGCGTTAGAACGGCCGCCCAGGCCACATACGGACTCCGTTTTGGACGTTCTACATATGGATGGAAAGCTAAGGAGATAAGCTTTCCAACCCAACTGGAATCATGGCCAGATACACTCGGAGTCGACAGGAATGGCCAATGCAAGATGACGTCCAGAATCTGCCATGTACTGCGGTAGGCCTCGGCTGATATATGGAAGCTTCATGAAGATCCGGACCGATGGAAGGAAGAGTCCAGATCATGTTATCTTATCGCCGCGTCTTAGAGTTGTAATCTATTAGTTTAGGAAGGAGTTTGAGTCTATCTCTAGTCTTCGGTTAGGAAAGGGTTTGCCTTGGGGGTCAAGTCTCCGGACTATAAATATGTACACACCTCTTATCAATAAACGTACGTTCACGCATCGCGCAATACAACGTCACCACAACCTTCGGCGCATCGCCACCCCTTTCTCAAGGGTTAAAACCAAGTAAGTTTATGCCATGCGGCCCTAATCCTTTGCACTTGCATCGTTTTAGGGCATGTATGCTCTTAATCTTACTTTTTATCGGTAAATCTTATGTCTCGCGCTGTAGTGTTGCATAGGATTTGCTAGTTATCGCCTTGTTACTAGATTAGATCCATTTACCACGTGTTTATACTCTGTTCTTGCTTAAAACAGATCCGATCTAGTATCATGGCATGGAATTACCACGAGCCGAAACTTCATGTTTATCTTCCTGCTTACAATTGTTAGCTCGTGGTAATGGCCATGTACCTTGTATTTAAATTAGATTTAAGCTTTCTCGTTATGAATCGGCTATCCTCTGTATCGGATCTAATAGATTCAGCATGGTTAGGCTCAAAGGTGGGATGGGATGTTCCGATGGTCCTTTGGATTGTTAGGCCTCTTCTATAATCCATGAATGTTCCGATTGTGCTATTTTAATGTAGATCTCGATCTCTGGATGGTTTAAATGTAATCAACATGGTTAGGCGTAAAGTGTCGGCTAGAATGTCCCGACGGCCTTCTTTCCGTTAGGCTTTAGCTTTGACCTTTGCATGTTCCGATCATGTTGTCACATAGATTCATCGTGAGCTTGCCTAGATCTAATCTTTATACAAGTTTTATCATGTTTTATACCCCGCGCATGTATTTTACTGTTCTATCTGTTATCTGCGCGTTCAGTCGGCTATCTGGCCGATCCATCAGCTGTTCCCAGCCGATGCAAGCTTATCTTAGATCCATCGGCTATTAGCCGCCGATGCAAGTTACTGCCTATTTACCCTGTGAAAGCCGTCCCACGCGATCGGCTCGTCTACACTAATTAGCTCTATCTTCTGATCTTTTCTGGCGATTCACAAGTCATCACCTTCCTGGCTGGACAGGTACAAGTAGGCCTGGGCGTTCGGTTCCTCGGTTCGGTTCGGTTCGGTTCCTCGGTTATTTGAAAACTTCGGTTCTCAGAAAACTGGAACCGAAATAGCCTTCCCAAAAACAAGAACCGAGGAGTTCGGTTCTCGGTTCTTTCGGTTCGGTTCCGGTTCTAACCGAACTGACCGAACCAACCAGGCATCAGCATTTAGCAGCAGATGTGCACCAAAAAATCCAGCAGCATATCCCCTCTTTCATGGCACAAAAAACAGCATAACAGAGAGCAAATAATTGATAACTTGCAGTTAACAAGCCTCATAAAGAGTGCTGCCATACTCACAATTCACACGGTCGGCATCGGCGGCGGCGGCCGCGGCGGCGGCGTCGTGCCGCGCGACGGCAGCACCATCTTCCTCCTCGACCAGCCGGGCTACGCCTATTTCTCCAGCGCCGACCTGGACCACTGCAACAAGGGCGAGAGGCTCATGATCAACGTCCTCGCAGCCGCCGAGCCGCCGGCCCCCAGCTCGTCGCCGTCGCCGGCAACAGCGCCGGCACTGTCCCCCTTGTCGGCGCCGGCGCCATCACCGTCGACGGAGCACACAAGCGCCGCCGTGGGGGTCCCAGAGGCCGCGTCGCTCGCTCTCCCCCTGGTCATTCTCGCGCTAGCGTTGCCTTGATTGATCTCAGCAAGTGCTGCAGCTACCTGCTGTAAGGATAGTTCATCTAGTCGCCCGTTTGTACGTACCAACTCGTTAGTATCGTGTTCATATGCATGATGATGTATTGTTTTTCGATGTGCATCGATCGATCGTCGATCTTGTCCCCATATGTGTCAGTGACAATAATTTGATTCGTACGTGAATGCTAGCTCCCAAGATTGGTACTGTGAATTAACTACGATCATCCATTTCATTAGATTTTTTTAAGGATTTATTTTCGTTTAGATCTTAGATGAATGCATATACTTCAGTGCTAAAAAAATAAAGAATTGAACAAACGTTGCACCAATTCTTTCATTTTTTGCTACTCTCCCTTTTTTTATTAATTCGGATTAAAAAATGCACTTCCTGTTAAGTTTTGAATTTTAGAACTTTAAATATGAAAATTATTTTTAAAAAAACATCCGAATATCAACATTCTGTTTTGCTATAATGACAAATTTTTTGTTTGTGCATTTGAAGTATCCAAATTCTTGTTGGTCAGTTTTGTTAAATTTATAAGTATGAGAGATTTTGAAAGAAAAGTATCTAGAATTAGTTTGTAATGGTCTTATCGATCTTGTTGATTTTTGTTTCTAGTTTAGATTTGAGATTGGATATGCTGAATTTGTTTATGGGAAACTATGTTCTCATGGGTCGTGGTGTAGCTGACGTGTGGGGTTACATTATACTCCCTCCGCCCCAAAATATAGGGCGTATAAAATTTTTCATCAAGACCAAGAAATGGTGTTTAAGAGAGTAAATCATCTTTAATTATCTTGTTACTCAAAGAATGCATCTCCTTCCCATGCACTTAATTAATAGCTTTAATAGTTAAAGCTAGCAAAAGCATGCACTTTATAGTGTGAATAGCTTAACTATGGGTTAATTGCTCGTCTTTTCTAAGAAAATAATGGGAAAACGCCTTATATTATGGGACAACTCAAAAAAAACTTATGCACCCTATATATTGGGACGGAGGGAGTAATTGTCTCATGGGCCAATTTAGATTAGATTTTTGTAGCTAATTATAAATCTATTGTTCAATTTTGAATGTACGGAAGGTACATAATTATGGTGATAATTATGCAACATAAACAAATAAGATGACATGAGATTTAATGTGATGTTCGTTAATTTACCTTTTCTCTGAATGCCCTCCGTGGTAGTGTCACTCGCTAGGGGCAAAGGCTTGGTTTGGGCCCATGTGCCTCACACAAAGCACAAAGATACAAGAGAGGAAAGGCCATAGATTTTGTGTTCTATTTTTATTCATGCCTCAGCTGCGCCACATGGTAAGTGCACGTACGTTGCTATGCTGGTCATACCTACCTATATGTCTATGGCGTCGTCTCGCCACACATTTTAGCACCAAAAAAGTATTAAAGTAGTCGCATGCCACATCTCTTCTTATTGCCTTGACAACTATGGTAACAAAGTTTGTAAACTCTTTATATAGTGTTGTCTTGGTGTATTGTATATATCGACCGCGTTTCCTTCGGACGTAGTTCTCCAGTTTTTATTGTGAATTACTCCCTCCGTCCAGAAATGATCTTCATATTTCATTTTTAGTTTTGTCCATAATTAATCTTCGTATTTAGAATCCGACGGCTCGTTTCTCTCGCCGTTACTTGTTTTTCTCGCTGCATCTATTGGGCTTGCGGCCGTAGTGAATGGAGACCGCACAACCTAAGCGGCATAATTTGCATGCATGCAACTCTCCGTCCCTCCGCATGCAACCCCAGCCCACGAGCATGCAGCTGATTGGGTCGAGCCTTGTCACTCGGGGATGGCGTTCGAAACGAGGCGACACTGCAGATGTGAACGGTTGCGTGATTAATTGGATTAGGCTGCAAATTTATCAAGCGGTCTCGCTGCCCATATCAAATTTATCAAGGAAGAAGTACATAGATGAATTATGGACGGAGGGAGTAACTTTGACCCATTTCATTAGATTTATTTTGAGAATCTATTCATTATGCACATTCAATGCTAAAAGCAACTTTTTCCTCCAAAACTGTCGAAAACAATGAAAAAAAAAGTTGCTACGGCCACAGACTCTTCTAGTTATGTCATTACATGGGCTTCTTGGACCCTTGTAAATTTGCCGGGTTGTTTTGGTAGATAATAATAAATGGCCCTACACAGTTGGCCCATGCACTAAGCTATGTAAAATTTGTTTCATAGACTCCTTCCTTGCAACGCCAGTCATACGGTCAATATAGCCATGTATAATTGTCCTCAAAATCCTTGTTCGTGTTGATCGTCGTTGCATGGAAGGAGTCTATGAAGCACGTTGTGCATGGCTTGATGCTTGTCGTTATTGCTCAGATGATGCTTGTACCGCCAGAATGCAATTCACACGATTTTCACTAGTTTTCACAATTTTTTCACGTACACTTCCGAGGATATCGAAAATGCCACAAAGACAACATCCGTATAGCTGGCGTTGCAAGGATAGAGTCTATAAAGCATGTTGTACATGGCTTAATGAAAACAATTCTTTCAAACTCATAGAACAGGCTTAGGCCTGGGCGTTCGGTTCCTCGGTTCGGTTCGGTTCGGTTCCTCGGTTATTTGAAAACTTCGGTTCTCAGAAAACTGGAACCGAAATAGCCTTCCCAAAAACAAGAACCGAGGAGTTCGGTTCTCGGTTCTTTCGGTTCGGTTCCGGTTCTAACCGAACTGACCGAACCAACTAGGCATCAGCATTTAGCAGCAGATGTGCACCAAAAAATCCAGCAGCATATCCCCTCTTTCATGGCACAAAAAACAGCATAACAGAGAGCAAATAATTGATAACTTGCAGTTAACAAGCCTCATAAAGAGTGCTGCCATACTCACAATTCACAAATCACTAAATCAGAATAGTCTTTAACATTCCAGAAGCAAAACAACCAAATAGTCTTTAACATTCCAGAATTACAGCAAAAGGAAGCAACAGTCCAGCACCATACATTATAATTTATAGCAACTAGCAAGCACCAAGCTGCCAAGCAGTCTAGCACAAGTGCACAACACACAACAGCAAGAAGCAAGAAGCAAGCCAGCAACAAGAAGTAGCAGTCCAGGAGCAGCAACTCAGCAACCAACAGTCCAGGAGCAGGAACATCAACACTTCTAACAGCAAGCAGCAGTCCAGCAGTCCAGCAGAATATATGTACAAATACAACTGAGCAACTCACATAATCATGTAGGTTTTGAGGTGGAAGTTTTTCCTTTGCTATTTTTGGAAGTTTTGCTTGTCTGTGACTTGGTCTTGGTGGTGTTGGTACCCTTGCTTCCTAGTACTTGTGACTTGGAAGCATTGTCAAGTATTGCTTTATCCTTGAACTCTTCAATCAGATCTATAGAAAGAAAGAAATGCAATGCAATAAATAATTTATTCACTAACATAAACCAAAAATAAAATAGATGACTAATTGAATCACCTTCTTCTATCTTAGCCAACTCTTCAGTATTCTCTGCAATATTGATGGGTGTAGCTCTCCTAAGCCAATCTTGGGTACATACAAGAGCTTCCACCATAAATGGAGTGAGTGAAGTTCTGAAATCATCTAGTATACGCCCACTTGTGCTAAATGCAGATTCGCTTGCTACCGTTGAAATTGGGATGGCCAGGACATCACGAGCCAATCTAGATAATATGGGAAATCTAGAGGACTGCCCTTTCCACCAATTAAGAATGTCAAACCTTTTGGTATCATCTTCACACTCTTCAGCCAAGTACTTATCTAGTTCAGTCCTAGAACCCCTACTACTAAAACTGCTTGTGCCATTGTTCAGTCTCATTCTCTTGGAAACTACTTCCTTCATCATCCTAGCACTCCCTCCGTCATTTTTAGATTGGGGTGATTCACTTGTTTGGGCACTTGCATCCTTTGGAGAATAAGTGTCCTTGTATTCTTCAAACAGACCATGCAAGCACTTGGTTAGTGCAGCCCACACCTTCTGTCCATTCCCCTCACCATAAATTTCCTCAACGACAAGTTCTATATACTGAGAATTCTTGTACCTAGGATCAAGCACCACAGACACAAATATCAGCAAGTTTATGTTCTCTTTTTCAAACTTGTCATGCCACTGCCCCCAATACTTGTCAAACTTGTCTTTCATTCTCTTCCCCATTGCTGCTTGGACAGTATCTTTGCTATTCATCCATGTGTTCACCAAAACATTGACCTCTCCAATCTCATGGAAGAAGGTGTGAGAAGTCACACTTAGATATGCTGAAACACGATTAGTAATTTCAGCAAAATGGCCCAAAAAATCAGCCATTTTCTTTGCATTGTCCCAATCAGTCTCATCAGGGACACCCGGACCTTTGTCACTAATTAATTCAATTGTGTAGTATGGATCCTCATCTGCATACCTAGTGAAAACCTTTTCATAAGCGCAAGCAGCTTTCAACATATCATGTGTGGAGTTCCATCTGGTGCAAACATCAAGGCTCAAGAATGCTTTGGTGTCTACTTTCTCCAAAATAGCACACTCTTTAAATTTAACTAACCTAGATGTACTATTCTTGATGAATCTCACCGCAGCCCGAACACGTTTGATGGAAGTGTCTACTTCTTTCAAACCATCTTGCACAATCAAGTTAAGTATATGGGCAGCACATCTCATGTGAAGGTACTTGCCTTGTGCTATGCAAGTTTTCAAACTATTCATCTGCCTCCTCAAGTAACTAATACCACTATCATTTGCACTAGCATTATCAACTGTCACTGTCATTACTTTTTCTAATCCCCAATCATGCAATACTTTATGCAAGTGTTTCCCTATATCATCACCTTTTTTGCTTTTCACCTTGAAAAAACTAATTATTTTCTTATGCAAGCAATAATCATTATCAATAAAGTGGGCTGTCACAGTCATAAAACTATCTTGCTGCTGTGATGTCCAGCAGTCTGTAGTGAGACAAACACTTTGGTAATGTTCTTGAAAAAACATTTTCAGTTTTGCTTTTTGCTCAAAGTACGTCTTGACAGTGTCCCTAGTGCATGTCCTTCGAGAAGGCAAGTTGAGCCGTGGGCAAGCAACAGCCATAAACTTCCTAAAACCAGATTTTTCACCAAATGCAAATGGGAGCTCATCTTCTATGACCATTTCAGAAAAAGCATCTCTAAGCTTATCAGGGTCAAACTTCCAAGTTTCTACACTACTTCCATCTTTTAATTGCAAAACACCTTGCTTCATATGAGCTTTATGAGGATTATGCTTGCAAGAATTGAAATGCTTACGCATTGCAGACGTACCATTATAGACTGGATGCGCTAGGATGTCACGCTTACAGTAATTGCACTTGCCCTTTACCACCACACCATCTTCCTTGATTTCAGTAAAGTGCCGCCATATTTCACTCCTTTTTTCTATCTCCTTCCTCTTCTTCCCCTCCTCATCAGCATCACAATCAATGACCTCCTTGTCTTTAGCAGCAGCAGCAGCTTCAGCATTAGCCTCATCTTCAGACTCCTGCCCATGGATAGCAACCCAGTCCCTCATCTGTTGCTCAATGTCTTCCTCTGATGACTGAGACATCTGAAATCGAAAATGAATAACAAATAAGTGCCAAGTGCCAATCAGGCAATCACTTGATTCAACTAGTCTCTAAACCCTAAGCAGTAGTGCAGTACAGATCTACATGCTTGGCTAATGCTACTGGATAGAAGGAGCACTTACACTGCAAGAAGCTACTGATGTTGCCGTTGTCCTTGTATGTACGTCGTCTCGTCGCTGAATCGCTGGTCACCGGCGGCAGAGGCGGTGGGCGACTGGGCGGCAGCGGCGGTGAGCAGCCGTGGTGTCCTCCGGCAGAGGCGGTGGGCGTCGCCGCGTCGGCCGTCGGGCGAGACTGCGATGCGATGCGAGAGAGGGAGGCAGGGACAGGGAGAGGGAGGGAGGCGGGCAGGCGGCGGCGGCTGAGAGGTGAGGGACTGGGGTGACTGGCGAGTACTCGAGGTCGAGGTCGAGGTCGAGGATAGGGTTTGGGCGTTTGGCTGTGCCTTTGCCGCTTTGCGGATGCTGGCTGTTGGGCTTTTCATGGGCTGTCACCAAATTTCGGTTCTTACGGTTAGTTCGGTTATCTAGGGTCCAGAACCGAAATTCCCTCGGTTAGTTCGGTTATCTCAGACCAAGAACCGAACTTTATATCGGTTCCGTTCGGTTCGGTTACTTCGGTTTCGGTTCCGGTTCTTTCGGTTCGGTTCTTCGGTTTCGGTTAATTATGCCCAGGCCTAAAGAGGTTTATGATGTGAAATTCGATGAAATTAATGGCTCTCATGAGGAGCAAGGTGATCTAAGTGATGTAGTCGATGCACCGCTCAAGAAGGCCATGGAGGTGATGGAAGTTGGGGACATTCTACCTACACCGGTGGAGCAAAAGGAAGAAGAAGATGATCCTCCCTCCACCTCCATTGGTTCACAAGCAAACAACCAATATGACGGGAGATTTAATTATTTGCCCCTCAATAGGGAGGCCAAAATTTTTATGTCCCTCAATTGGTCCTTGCTTTATTATATGCCATTGATGCACCCAATTCTTTTATTTCTTGCCATTTCACCCCTTTGGCCCTCTTTCCAGCACTTTCTAATTGTGAACGGACGGTTTTGCCCTTAGCCAAACCAACAGCCTTTGCCCCTGACCCAAACCAACAGCCCAGCCACATGATGAATTAAATCTCCCGAACCATGGACATGATGAATTAATTACCAAGTAATAATTTGGAACTACGCTACCATAGTTGTAGGTACTTGCAAATGACATTTCTCAATTAATACCTACCTCTAACCAGTAATATACTAGAAACACAGCCTCTCTGTTCAGTCTTCTGGAAATCCTCTGAAAGTGCAAAACAATATGACCAGCTCTCTTTCTCAATCATCATGTGATTATCTAAGGTTGAAAAAACAAAAAAACATTAGTCCAGAAATAAAATGCTTGCACATCTCAACCAAAAATGGCTGCACCTTAAACAAAAAATGACAACACCATTTTAAACAGCACAACACCATTGTTTCCATTGTCCAGAATTAAAATAACTCCACCATTGTCTGAACAAAAAAATGGGTGAACCTTAAAAAAATGACAGCAACACACTATTTTGCATATGGTTCAAAAGCATACATATCCATAATAATTAAAACATGTCCACAATATTGCGTATGGGTCACAACCATACATGTCCACAATTCTGGCCACCTTCTCCAGAATTCATACAACAACAAACATGACATATTCATACCAGATTTCATACATGTCCACAATCTGGCCACCTTGCGTCTCCAGAATTCATACAAAAACAACATAATGACACACAAAAGCATACATTCAAGACAGGGAACCACACAAAATAGTAATGCATAGGGCTGGACTACACATTTCTTTTCTTCTTCTTTGGAGTGAGCTTCTTCAGTGCTTCTGTCTTTGCTGCCCTTGCTGGTGTGGCCCTTGGGGGGCTTGTCATCTGGATGCTACTTGCTCCAGCTGCTCTATTGGAGATCTGGCTGCTACTTGCCCCTGCTGCTATTGTAGCTGGCGGTGTACATTCCCTACCAGGTGCTGCCTTCTTTTTTGGTGGTGGTCTCTTCCTGCAAATCCAAATAGAAATTTAGTTAGTAATTTGTAAAGAGATGAAACAAATGGGCATTTCTGTTGTGGCATTTGTGATGAAACAAAAGATGTACCTTTTCTTTTCTATTGTTGCATTTAAAGGGCATTTTCCTGATGTTTGCCTATGACCCATGGCACTACAGCCCTTGCACTTCACTTGCCATTTGCCTTTACCCTTTGCCTTCTCCAAGCAGCCCACATATCTGCTCTTCCTTTGTCTACCTGGCGTTCTCGTTTGGAGAGGAGGCAAGACAGTGAACCCTAGGTCTACATGAGGCCACTGTGAACTATCTGTCAGTGGAGGAATAATCCCAGCATATATAAGTCTAAAGCTCCTAACTGAGTAGTAAGGGCTGAGATAGTCATCCAACCTCACCCTAGCCCTTGTGCCAAGGAATGCCAATGCACGTGGACATGGCTTTCCAGATATTTTCCACTCCCTGCATGTGCACACATGTTGCTGAAGTTGAACCACATGCCTTTCCAATACTAGGTCTTCATTAATGTCGACCACTTGTGCTGTGTTGGGGCCACCTTCCTCCACCTTCAAGTGTGAAAAATCTCTAGTCATTGCATTCAGTTGATGAATCACAGTAGGTAGTATGCACCCTTCTTCATTAGGGAGTGTTTCACCTATCTTCCTCCTCCTATTAAATAGCTTCATTGTCCTAGACCTTATGGTGTCTGCAAGTTCAGCAACTGGCAGATCCTTGATGTCCTTCACCCAAGCATTAAATGATTCTGCCAAATTATTGGTCACATAATCACATTCGATATGTTCACCAAATCTACATCTCATCCAAGTCATGCTATGATATCTCTTTAACCATGGGATAACATCAGCACTACCCTCAGCAACCTTGGCCATATAGTGGTCATATTTGTCTTCTCTAAATGCTCTAGCAGCTGGGTACATGTTCCCAAAAACCGGGCCTTGAAACTTTTTCTGGAAATTATCCATGAGATGCCTAAAGCACTCTCTGTGCTCTGCCCATGGAAATTCAGTCCTAACTGCATTTTCTAATCCTTTGCAAGCATCTGAACTTATAGCTAGATGCTCAATTCTACCATCTATTGCCTTGTTCAGTTGATGTATAAACCAAGTCCAGTTGTCAGTTGTCTCCCCATCAAAAAACCCAAACGCAACTGGATACATCCAGTTGTGCCCATCTAGTGCTGTGGCAGAAGCAAGGTGGCCATTCCACCTACCATTCAGTGCCGTGCTATCTATGCTCAAATACGGCCTACAGCCATTCAAAAAGCCATCTATGATAGGTTTCAGACAACAAAAAAATCTCTGAAAGTACACTTCACCATTATCCTCCTGTATGCTCATCTCTACAACACTACCAGGAATTCTTTCATCTACCTCTGCTTTAAATCTAAGAAGCATATGGAAGCTCTCTTCCCATGAACCATATAGATGATCAAGAGCCTTTTGTTTACCTTTATATACTGTTCCATATCCAACCCTGTGCTTGTGCCTCTGTTTTAAGAGCTCTTGCAGCTCTCTTGGCCCCATGTTTGGATTTTCCTTAAGTATATGGCATGCCTGCTCTGCAACCCAATGGTAAGAGCCCATCTTTGTGACTTGTCCTGAGGTAGAAGCACACAAATGGTTCTTATCATTTATTGTAACCTGCAATGAGAACCAAACATAGTTATTAAATTCTGCAACAATACACCCACACTAATATATTTCAGCCTATAGAGATAGTATTAGTACCCGGACAGACTTTCCGTCATTCTTATTCAGCCGGGCCACAATAGCCCATGGACATCCAGGTGCATCACAATAGCCCCTGAACCGACCAGGCTCAGACTTCTGAATTTTAACTTTGAACTGCTTCTTTATAGCATGACACTTTAGTGCATACCTAAACTCAGGCATGCTAGGATATTCTGCCCCCACATGCATTGGAGGGTCATCCTTGTCATAGGCAATAACACCCTCACCAGGACAAGCATCCAATACAGTGTTATCAGCCTCTTCAGTATCAGTATCATCCAAATCATCAAAAAAATGTCTGTGTTCCTAAAGAAAAAGGAAAACCATTGTCATTTAGCTCTTCGCATCAGGGGATGGCCATGCCACGTCGTCGTGTGAGCACTGACGCCCACAGCAACTCATGCATGTACTCTTGGTATCACGCTTGCAACCGCCTGGTCAGAACCCAACGCCCAGGTTCTCCACTTCCCTAGCCATCGTTGCCGATCGGCTCCCATGCGGCCATGGCGCCGTAACCGCCATTTGCATGCCATCACCCGTCACTCCACCACGCTCCCTCGACTCATTCAACCGCTCTACATCTTTATAACTCTACAAGCTCCATATCCATCTCTGAGCGATCCACTCGCAGCGCAGAAGCAAACGGCTCTCCTCCTCTTGCAAGAAGCTGCCAAGAACCACTTGTGTGTTAGACATGGCCGCAGCGACGCTCCGGCTCCGCCTCCTGGCGCTCGCCCTCGCCGTCGTGCTCCTGGCCGGCGTGGGCTCCCTGGCGACGAGGCCGGGGAGGCGCTACAGGGTCGGCGGCGAGGACGGGTGGCGCGTGCCGCCGCCGGAGGACAAGGAGACGTACTTCGCCAAGTGGGCGTCGCCCATCGCCTTCTACGTCGACGACGCCATCGGTAATTAATAATTTGGTTTTTTCTAACCACGCTTTGATTTTGTGATCGCATATACGATCTCATCAGAATTGATGCTGCGAACGGGCAGAGTTCGCGTACAGGAACGACACGGTGATCAAGGTGAGCAAGGCGGGGTACTACCACTGCAACGAGACGGTCGGCATCGGCGGCGGCGGCCGCGGCGGCGGCGTCGTGCCGCGCGACGGCAGCACCATCTTCCTCCTCGACCAGCCGGGCTACGCCTATTTCTCCAGCGCCGACCTGGACCACTGCAACAAGGGCGAGAGGCTCATGATCAACGTCCTCGCAGCCGCCGAGCCGCCGGCCCCCAGCTCGTCGCCGTCGCCGGCAACAGCGCCGGCACTGTCCCCCTTGTCGGCGCCGGCGCCATCACCGTCGACGGAGCACACAAGCGCCGCCGTGGGGGTCCCAGAGGCCGCGTCGCTCGCTCTCCCCCTGGTCATTCTCGCGCTAGCGTTGCCTTGATTGATCTCAGCAAGTGCTGCAGCTACCTGCTGTAAGGATAGTTCATCTAGTCGCCCGTTTGTACGTACCAACTCGTTAGTATCGTGTTCATATGCATGATGATGTATTGTTTTTCGATGTGCATCGATCGATCGTCGATCTTGTCCCCATATGTGTCAGTGACAATAATTTGATTCGTACGTGAATGCTAGCTCCCAAGATTGGTACTGTGAATTAACTACGATCATCCATTTCATTAGATTTTTTTAAGGATTTATTTTCGTTTAGATCTTAGATGAATGCATATACTTCAGTGCTAAAAAAATAAAGAATTGAACAAACGTTGCACCAATTCTTTCATTTTTTGCTACTCTCCCTTTTTTTATTAATTCGGATTAAAAAATGCACTTCCTGTTAAGTTTTGAATTTTAGAACTTTAAATATGAAAATTATTTTTTTTAAAAAAAAATCCGAATATCAACATTTTTGTTTTGGTATAATGACAAATTTTCTGTTTGTGCATTTGAATTAAGTTTCCTAATTCTTGTTGGTCAGTTTTGTTAAATTAATAAGTATGAGAGATTTTGAAAGAAAAGTATCTAGAATTAGTTTGTAATGGTCTTATCGATCATGTTGATTTTTGTTTCTAGTTTAGATTTGAGATTGGATTTGCTGAATTTGTTTATGGGAAACTATGTTCTCATGGGTCGTGGTGTAGCCGGCGTGTGGGCCGTGTTACGTTATAATTGTCTCATGGGCCAAATTAGATTAGATTTTTGTGCTAATTATAAATCTATTGTCCAATTTTGAATGTACGGAAGGTACATAATTATGGTGATAATTATGCAACATAAACAAATAAGATGACATGCAACTACAGAAGATTTAATGTGATGCTCGTTAATTTACCTTTTCTCTAAATGCTCTCCGTGGTAGTACGTCACTCGCTAGGGGCAAAGGCTTGGTTTGGGCCATCTGCCTCACACAAAGCACAAAGATACAAGAGAGGAAGGCCTTAGATTTTGTGTTCTATTCTTATTCATGCCTCAGCTGCGCCACATGGTAAGGGCGCGTACATTTGCTATGCCGGTCATACCTACCTATATGTCTATGGCGTCGTCTCGCCACACATTTTAGTGCCAAAAAGGTATTAAAGTAGTAGCATGCCACATCTCTTCTTATTGCCTTGACAACCATGGTAACAAAGTTTGTATTATACAGTGTTGTCTTGATGTATTGTATATATCGACCGCGTTTCCATCGGACGTAGTTCTCCAGTTTTTTTTTATTGTGAATTAACTTTGACCCATTTCATTAGATTTATTTTGAGAATCTATCCATTATGCACATTCAATGCTAAAAGCAATTTTTTCCTCCGAAGCTGCTGAAAACAATGAAAAAACAACGTTGCTACGGCCACGGACTCTACTAGTTATGTCATTACATGGGGCTTCTTGGACCCTTGTAAATTTGTCGGGTTGTTTTGGTAGATAATAATAAATGGGCCTACACAGTTGGCCCACTAAGCCATGTACAATTTGTTTCATAGACTCCTCCCTTGCAACGCCAGTCGTACGGTCAAGATAGCCATGTATAATTGCCCTCGAAATCCTTGTTCGTGTTGCTCGCCGTTGCATGGAATGAGTCTATGAAGCACGTTGTGCATGGCTTGATACTTGTCGTTATTGCCCAGACGATGCTTGTACCTCCAAAATGCAATTCACACGATTTTCACTCGTTTTCACAAATTTTTCACGTACACTCCCGAGGATGTCGAAAATGCCACAAAGATAACATTCGTATAACTGGCGTTGCAAGGAAAGAGTCTATAAAGCATGTTGTACATGGCTTCATGAAAACAATTCTTTCAAACTCATAGAAGAGGCTTATGATGTGAAATTTGATGAAACTAATGGCTCTCATGAGGAGCGAGATAATCTAAGTGATGTAGTCGATGCGCCGCTCAAGAAGGCCATGGAGGTGATGGAAGTTGGGGACATTCTACCTACACCGGTGGAGCAAAAGGAAGAAGAAGATGATCCTCCGTCCACCTCCATTGGTTCACAAGCAAACAACTAATATGATGGATTGGACGAGGTTACGAACCAAGTTGATGATCAAGCTCAAGAGCAAGCTCAAGACCAACAAATTCCCATCACATAGCACCGCTCAATCGCAAGGGATCATCCAATTGATCAAATCATTGGCATTCTCAATCAAGGCGTAATAACTCGTTCCCATTCCACAAATTATTGTGAGCACCACATGTTTGTCTCCATTGTTGAGCCTAGAACTATTGATGAGGCGCTTGCCGATGCGGATTGGATCAAAACCATGCATGAAGAATTGAAAAACTTCACCCATAATGAAGTTTGGAAGCTTGAAAAGACTAAGTGATCACAATGTGATTGGCACCAAATGGGTCTTTCACAACAAACAAGACAAGAACAGTGAAGTGGTTAGCAACAAAGCTTGGCTAGCGGTGCAAGGCTTCGCTCAAATTGAGGGACTCAACTATGGAGAAACCTATGTGTCGGTTGTTCGTCTCAAGGCCATTCGGGTACTTCTTGCCATTGCATCCCATTTTAATATTGTCCTCTATCAAATGGATGTAAAAAGTGCTTTTCTCAATGGCTTTATTAATGAACTTGTCTATGTCGAGCAACCGCCTGGTTTGGAGGATCCAAACCACCCAAGTTATGTCTCTAAGCTCACCAAGGCGCTCTATGGACTCAAACAAGCTCCAAAAGTATGGTACGAGTTCCTTAGGGACTTCCTCTTATCAAAAGGGTTCAAAACCTATGTGATTAATTCCACATTGTCCCTAAAGTCTTTTGAAAAATGATTTACTCATTTACCAAATTTATGTGGATGATATTATTTTTGAGAGAGTACTAATTCAGTAGAGAAAAGGACAGACAATTTCAAAGGTCAAAAAGAACTGAGCCTTATAAGATCATGTGAGGACATAATATATTGGGTGAGCATGCTATTGTAAATTTCATATTAGTAGGTGCATGCTCCATCGAACTAAATGCAAGACGTCGGTACATCAATATTGTATGAATTAATCCAAAATAATGACATAATGAGATGTAGTTAAAAAAACTAGGTGCAATATGTATAGAAAGTAAATTTTCATACTTATGTTAGAATGTTATAAAAATGGGAATTTTTATAAGTTATATTATATAGAAGGGTTTTTTTCGTCCATGCCATTATTATGTTGCATATATTCAGTTATGCCATTATTAAGTGCCTATTGTCTAAAACACCATTTTCTCAGCAATCTAATCTCAGCGCTGCCATTCTCGAGCCATTCTTTGTATTTTTGACGCATACACCGACCGAATACGAACCAAAATATAGAGAAATACGTATCTGACAACCGGGCCCCACCTGTCATCCTCTCCCCACCTTCTTCCTCCCACCTTCTTCCTTCTTCCTCCTTCACTCCTCTCTCTTCCCTCTAGCCCGAGCTCCAGCTATGCTATACGAAGTTATTACGTGTTGATTTGCAAAAATATCACCCCATGCGACAATGACATGTGTGTTTTGAACCCACATGTAATAGATAGAAGAGTGGCATTTTTGCAAATTGCAAATTTTATAATGGTATTGACGCAATTTATCCTATGAAATATATAAATATATAGAAACTAAATAATTTTTGTGTAGTGTTATCTTTAATTAATAAGTAATAAAATGAAATAGGAATAAGATAAGATGAAACGATGCTTACGTTAAATATTTTTTTTGCAAACAAAAAAACATAGATTTTTTTCATAGATGATTATAGATTTAGTTTATATGGTTTGGATTGTGCCACGTGGCGACAACATAACGATATAATAAGAATATAAATAGAAGCCTATTGTATTATCAAATATCATCCATCACCATTGCATTTTTTTATCGAATCCCCCATCACCATTATGTATAATTATATCTAATTCTTAAGCTAATAGTGAAATAAATTAGAGTTTTTGTAATTATGTCTACGTGCATGCATATGTGCTTAAAATGTATCATATTTTGGTGTATTAGAAATTTAACTAAAAAAATCGGCCATGTAATTGTGATGATGCTCTATTGAACTAGAGTCGATGCATATATATACTAGATCGAGGGAAGTGTAACAGTTTGGATCGGTTATGTGTTCGCCGTGCAATGAATACTGAAACTGTAGACCATTTGGTGCTGCACTTGTACTTTGCCAAGTACATTTTATATAGGTTGTTCAGTGAACTCAATATCTCCGCCCACGTGCAATGGCTAATGTAGAATGCATTGAAATTTGGTAGTCAACTTGTAAAAAGGTAATTAAGAAAACGGAGAGAAGACAGTTCGATGGACTTGTAATATTTGAAAGGAGCGAAACTGTCGAGCTTTTGGGGTCATAGTATCATCCTTTCAATTCACATAGATTATATAAGCAATTAGGTACGAATCAAATATTTAAATACTAGTTTTTGGTGTTGATGATCATGGCCAAAAATTCTTGTGCATTGTCTTTATATTTTAACTATTACATCCCTCTTTAATTATAAACCTTAACACTTCTTGACTTTCCCTCTTAATGGAAATGGCATAAACACTGCCTATAGTTCGAAAAAAAAGAGAGAAAAAGAGTGTGGACTTGTATCCGATGACGACGATAACAGGGGACACGTGTACGGTGCAACACACGAATGACGAGCACATTTACTTCGAGCGAAGGATGCCCGGCCCACCATGCCTTTCAAACCAGTTATTGGTGAATGCGCTCTCGGCATATTATGTGGGCTGAGCCGCGCACCAGTGTTCGATCGACAGCATCGGATGTTCGAGATAGAGCGTTTTCGTTAAAAGAAAAAAGAGAATACAGATGGTTTGTTTGGGTCAAACTAAAGTTCTAATATGCCTCGCCTCTATTGAATATTGTTTATCGTCAAACAAATCTGTACCGTTATATTTTGATCACACAATGATTTACATCTCATGTATTTTTGTGGCTATGTTGTGTCAATCCTTAATTTGATATGAACTCTTATTTCTGTTTTAAATGTACGCAGGTTTTTATCGTAACAAGTACGGACTTTTTATTTCCAATTTTATTTAATGATTGTATTATCTATGAATTTTTTAAATCTAAACCATCATAGCTCGGGGGCACTATGATAGATTTTTTTATTGATGTGCAAATTTCTAAAGCTATGTGTTTAATACACATTTGTTTCGTACCGATCGTTGTTTTATTTTTAGCAAATCAAGTCTGTTACGGAGAACATGCACAAATATTGGATTTGATGATTAATTATAATTGTTGATAGAACGTGAATCGTTGCGTACGTGTGGGACGAATTTGATTGATACACGATATAGCCCAGTTTCCATATATCAGATATCACATGTTTGTATTATCCATACGCAATCTCGTTGGATCTAGATCATTACAATTAAGCTTCGTTATGATCAACGGTTCAAATCTTTTTTCTTTTGTCCATGAGATTTTCTGGCTTTTTTCATTTACATGAAGATTTCTAGGATTTTATAATTATTATGGTGGTTCTTTTTTATTTTGCTTTATATATATAGTAGATAGATACGTGAATAATCTTATGAGAATAGGTAATAATAGTAAATTAAGACATATAATTTAGTTTGAATTTTATAGGATATTTTATATAAGAACACATGCGCATAAGTATTTCAAGCACTACTAGGGAACGGGCCTTCTATCCCGGCACATCAGTTCCGGTTAACTACAAACCCGGATTGATAGTGGCATCAGTTCCGGTTCATGGCTATTAGGCCAAAAACACGATTTTTCGTCCATATTAGTCCCGATTTATGTCACGAACCAGGATAGAAGAGCGCTTTGACAGACGGGGACATGCCAGCTGGCACGGGCACAAATTAGTCTCGGTTCGTAATACTACAACTTACCTTCAGTTCCGGTTCGTGTTGTCAACTCGGATTAAAGGCCCTTTGCCTAGTGAAGGAATAAGTTATCCCGGTTTTCAAAAGATCTAAGGACCGAAATGGGCAAACAACGGAAGGACTTGCCTCAAAAACTGCAGGACAATTACGTACGTACGTAATGCAGTATTTTAGGTAGGGGGTGAAAAATTTTAGGTTTATACCCATTTTTAGGATCCGACCGGATCCGAACCCAGGTATTTATCCATTTTATGGCATCTATACCATTTTAGAATCCGGCCAAATCCGGATCTAGGAAATTATCCGTATTATATGACCAGATCTGGGTCCAAATATGATCTAAATAATAGGGGGCTAATAGTTGAGGAGCCAGGATTTTTTGGGTGTTCCCAAAGAGCCAGCGATTTTTCAAAAGGAGAGGGTAGACCCATTTTTCAGGATGAAATCCGCGCCCACCTAGAGCAGGTCTGCTTCGGGGGAGGTGCCCAGGGGGTCAGCATAGGTTGGGGTGGTGGGCACGTTACTCCGCCAAAGCCCTTGAAGCCTAAGGGCCCTGACAAAGCGGGTGAGGTTGAGGACACTGAGGCTCCCAAGGGAGGTTGGGGAGCAGACAATGGTCCAGCTAACCTAACATCCACCAGCAGTGGAATGAGTGACTCTCCAAAGCCAAGTCCTTCTAAACTTGTCTATGCTCTTGATGACGGAAGCTGGCGGCTTGACGAAGGCCAAGATGTAAGAAGGTACACTACAGGAAACGGAAACAATCTCGAGTGCCGAAACTAGTATCGACAGCCATCTGGGAGCAGCAGCTGCTGCAGTTTTCTGATTTTTTGTAAAATTAAAACAATTTTTTTACTGCACAAGCATACTCTCGACGGCCGAGCATAAGCCGTCGAGACTAATTAACATCTGGGCGTGATCTCCCTCGACGGCCATTTATAAACTATCGAGAGTATGTGACCCGGGCAAGTTGGTTTAGTGGGGCCCGCTTCTCCTCTCTCTCGACTGTTCATAGGTGGCCATCGAGAGTATGCCCGTCGTGCGCAAATGGCGTCTGTTGCAGTATACTCCAAGGTTTTTTATATAGCCGTCGATAAAGCGTGCCTCTCTCGATGTAGTTCTCTAAAAGGTTGTCCTGACGGTTTCTGTGCTTGTGTCGACAGTTGTGGCACTCGACACTGTTGACGTTTCCTGTAGTGGTAGAACCAAGAGGACTGTTTTGAGAAGGGTGAGCCTCCCTCCCTTAGACATAAGAGGGCCACGCAAGGCAGAAAGTCTACTAGAGACTTCGTTGATTAGGGATTGGAAGTGGACATGGCGAAAGCGTCTGACGAATAGAGGGAGTCCTAGATACTTGAGGGGAAAGTTTGCCCTACCAGCTGGAAGATCATGCAGGATGTCATCGAGGTTGAGGCATTCACATCTTATGGGAACGACTTGGCTCTTGGAGAAATTGGTTCGAAGACTGGTTATCTCGCTGAAAACGTGAAGGATTAGCGCGAGGGCAGAGACATCTTCTCTGGTTGAGTTCGCAAAGATAGCCGCGTTATCTGCGAACAGGGAGGCGCGTAGATTGGTCGGGATGCCTCTGACAGGGGATAGAGCTCCATCCTTCGTGGCCCATTGAAGGAGGGTGATGAGTGGTTCAATGGCGAGGTTGAAGAGAAAGGGAGTCGCATTTACAAAGGCTCTTTCGATGGTGAATGGTGGTAGTGAGATATCCATTAAGGAGGACCCTCAAGGAGGAGGAGGCAAGCGAAATGGAGATCCAGTCACGCCACCAGGTTCCGAAGCCACAAGCCTGGAGGTTGTCGAGGTGGTAAGTCCAGAGTACTGAGTCAAGGGCCTTCTCGAGGTCGAGCTCGAAGGAAGGGTTGGGTTTGTGACATGTGGAGAGCCTTAACCTAGCCTTGGACGAAAAGGAAGTTTGTCTTCTCATCTGATTGCTTACCGGGCATTAGTAGGCCTTGGAAAATTAGGTCCATAGGATCAAGTAGGCGGATATATAGCTAATATAAGTTCGGTGTCAAGTGCTAAAGGATATATTTTTATAATAGCGCGCTAAGGCTTAGATATATATACCTCAATTTATCGTTGAGTTAGCTTTAATTTGTAGACCTCAATTTATTCGTCTGGGTGGGTCGAATCCTAATTCGTAAACATGCACTTTGCACTTGGGCCGAAAAGTTAATCTATACCGGCAGTCTTCCCTAGCGTTGGCCAGAAAATTAGCGTTCCTTTTTTTTTGACATGGAAAATTAGCGTCGTTCTTGATGGGCCAAGCATATGTAATGTTTCATCTTGCTTGCTCTCAATGGGCCAAACAACTTTCCCCTTTCGTTTTTGTTTCAAGTTTTAGTAAACAGTTCGTATAAATATAGCCCATCGGGGGATGCTCAAACCGAAACATATATAGGAGCACCAATATATGGCAACATGAAAAAAAAAAAATCAATCATCCCCAGTGCACAAAAGGAGTGGAGTATATGTTCTGACAAAGTCCTTTCCATGGCTTGCACTTGATTTCATTCCTTTAAAAAGGCAACTCTCATTTCAGTTGCATAACTCTAACCAACTTATAATTAATTACTTTCAGGACTTCTTGGATTAAGGGTTAAAGGAAATTTTGAAGGAAAACGAAGGAATCCACTCCAACAAAAAATTTACAGAGGTGTTTTCTTTGAAGGATTGCACCAAAAAAGAGTATCATATAGTATATGTTAGGAAATTAAAGTTTCCTCTATAATATTTATAGAGGTGTTTGCCACGGATGTGTAGCATCATAGCATCTGCTGCTGGCTGGGCTCGGTGAAATGTGAAGCGCTGCACTCACTAGCATTCGATCTGACGACAATTAATTAATCGATCGACATACATGCACCGCCTGATCAGTTAAGAGTTTGTCCTTGCACCGGTCAGCTTACACACCAGCATGCACCACTAGCTAGTATATGTATATGTGCATGCAGTAAGGTACGTATTGGTCGCTACTACCGAGATGCGGTGTACGTACGCCGATATCCCGGCATCTCGGATCGAGTCTCCAGAGACATGTCCTCGTCAAGGCCATGCCTCCATGCATGCATCGATCATATCGATCACGCATCATATATATATATAGATATATATATCGCCATGCATGCATGCCCGGCCGTACGGCTCCCGTGCGCGCTCCATCATCATCGATCGATGGATCACACATGCAATGATAGAAGCAGGCTATATGTGTATGCGTGTGTCCTTGTGGACGTTAATCGTGCAGGGTTAATTAGTCATGGATGCCATATCCATGCTTGACATGTTTGACACTCTGCTTCGCCTTTTTGAGACAGTACCGACTGCCTGGGCCTACGATTTCGACCGGACGTGCCTAATTGCAGCCGACCCAAGAGATTAACCCTGATCATCTCCGTCGATCCTTGGATAGATTGCTCGTTTGATTGATTACCCTCTTTAATTTGCATAAGTTAATTGCTAGTTATAATGATGAAACATTGCGTGTAATATAATGCTATGTAACTATGTAAGTGATTCCAAGAGTTGTCCATCAGCTTCAGAATTAATAATATTACGGGCTTCGATCAGTGTCTTTATACATATATTACTGATGCAACAACCCGCTGTTAAAATGAGAGCATCTCGGGAAAAAAAAATGGAAAGCAATTAAATTAATGTAGTTTTGAAGGGAAGCAAACAAGAAAGCCTTTCTCCATCTATATCACAGAAAAATTAGAGGAGGAGGAGGAGAAATGGACAAAATAAGGAGGAGAAACGGAGCCTGCTGAAATCCTGAAATCGCTTTCACGAGATATGCTCTCGCCGATCTGGCAAGGACAGGACCAGGTTGTAAAATAGTAATCCTGATATCTTTTGATAATCCCTCTCGATCGATCGCCGATTAAGCATCATGCACCAGTAAGTAAGTTGATCATTAATTAGAAGGAAAAAATCCTCATTCGCATGGACTGGCTAGATGAGTAGATGTGGTGACATGCTGCCTACTCGATAGATCGACGGACATCTTGGCCGGTCAATTTATTATTTGATGTGGAAGTATATTGTTTCTTTATGTTCGGCGTCGAAATGATCATCTAAAAACTGCTTTAGGGAGGAAGAAAACGTTGTCTTATTGATGGCGCGACAGGTACGTTTGTTCTTTCTTATAATTTTTCCTTTGTTTGCTTGGGACAGCGACGCCGTACGTACAATGTCACCTAGAGCTATCGATCGATCGATCGAGCATGGAAACAACACCCAGTAGGAGCTGGCTTCTTCTCCTTCTTCTTCTTCTTCTTAATATAAAAAAATTATGAAGGCTCGATGGAAGGTTTGGAGAACAAAAAATGTAATTTTTTTAAGAGATTTAAATAGAACAACTCAAGGCCCCAGAAGAAAGGCTACCAAAAGTTTTTTACGATGATAGCTTTTAATTTAAGCTGTATGTGTACACTCCATGCATTTTGGTCGTCTCCATGGAGTGGTGGACGAGGCCGACTGGCCGAGGTGCTAGCATCTATATACAGATAAATAAACAATGGAGGCAATGGTCAATATCGCGTGATTACATTACGAGGAGCTAGCTCCTGGACAAAATAGATGCCCAAGGCTAGCTTATAGTTGCACTACGTATGCAGTTACATAGATAGGTCCATGCAAACCATTGGAATAATTAAATGCGTGGAATCATGTTGCCTCTTCACCTAACAGAAAACGCACAAGATGCATTGCATCATCTTTTTTATTTTTATAATACAACGCGCGTGCAGCGCGTTGCTCCGGCCGCCACGTCGGCGGAAAAAAAAAGGCCGTCCGATCGCCAGGCCCACCGAGAACCGGCGGCATCCAGCTCTCCGCCCGTAGTTTTTGCAGAAAAACACTCCCCCTTTTCGGTAATCAACCCGCAGTCCACGCGGCAAGTGAGGGCACACTCAAACGAGCTTACAGACAAACCCCTCGAGCTTGTTTATTTTGCAAATAGGTCCTTCCACAACTCCACGTTCGGCCAGGTGCAGAGCCCCAAACCCTCACGGCCTCGCCTCTCTTTCTACCGCCAATATACACTCAGGACACTCGCAGAGTTAAACAACAAAAAATAACATGCTGCTACTGTGTTGGAAGTTAGAAATGGGGCTAGCATGCACCGGGCCACGTACTAGCTAGCCGCGTGTGGTGCCCGCAGAGAACACACATGCATATAAAGAAATCATCTTGACCGGGTGGTTAAATACACTTAAATTAGGGCATTCAATGGGCACGCAGAGCTAAGCTAACCGGCGACGGGACCAGCTATACTTGGTGCTAGGATTTAGCGTAGCAATACGCGAGTATGGCCAACCCTGGACCAGCAACGACTGGACGCATATATGCATCTCGATCGCCACTGCTCATGCCTCAGCAGCCGCAGTATCAGCGATCTCCTTTTCTCAGAAACAACAGTGGTCGGATTCGGATTCAGCAGTGGACGGCGTCGACGACATATACATATATAGTGTATATATATAAGTTTCTTTGGTTGCAGGAGAGAGAGAGAGAGAGATGTATCTATGCATGCAGTGATGCAGACAAGGAAGCAACAGTACGTGTTGTGGTATGGTATTCAATCCTATCCTATCCTGCTTCGCTCGAAATGGCCAGGACGTTCTGATGCACATGCATTCATCAACGGAGAAAACTGCAAGAATATCTTGTACCGACCGGCTGGTCAATCACATAACAATCTGCCCGTACGCACTAAATTTAACGTTGTCCTCGCGCCGCCTCGAAGTACCAAAACATTATATAGTTATTAATATTTGTAGTTGCAGTTGATTTGATATGAACTCTTTCAATTATTCTAACGTAGCCTCTTTTTTTATAATGGAAGAATAAATAACTTTCAAGAACCAAACATCGAGTTGATACAAAGTCTTAAAAATATCTCCCGGCCTCTGCATATAAGATACACACAGCCTAAAGGATGATCAAACACTTGAACAAACACATTCTTAGTGGCACTCATTCCTACGACTAGCAGTGGCGGATCTATGTTCTTGCCAAGCCTCGGGCTAAATTTTCATATGCTAACATGTCTGGGTGGGATGTGCTTCTCCGTCTCGGGCTGATCACCATGGGATAAATTTAAATGGGCTAATTTATACTGACAAGTACCTTTGTTATTAGGTCCAGGCCTCGGGCTACAGCCCACCAAGCCTAGGGCCTGGATCCGCCCCTGACGACTAGAACGCCACCCATGTGCCTAGGAAAAGAAGACCTTGGCCACCTGCCCCAAACGTTGCGTAGCCTCCACAACTATAGACTGCAACTCCTGCTTCTGCAGCACAACCCAAGATTGGAGCCAGTGGATAATAGTAAAAATAACCTGCAAGGGAGACACATTAAGTTTCTTTTGAAAGACTAGATCATTCCTACTTAACCAGAGAGACCAACAGGTGGTTGCTACTCCTAGTAGGGCTAAACTTTTATATTGCTTATCAAAGCATGCTAGCCAGTTCCCAAACATGTTAGAAACGCTAAACGGTTTAGAGATCCCTAAAGACAAATGAATTAAGGTCCAGACCATGCGAGCAAAGCGACAATCAAAGAATAAATGACTGATTGTCTCAACATCTTGACAAAAACAACAAGTTTTACTCCCTTTCCAATTTCGTTTGGCTAGATTGTCTTTGGTAAAAATAACTCCTCTACGAAGGTACCACAAGAGAATTTTAAGTTTCAACGGGGCTTTTAGTTTCCATAGTTTTCTGTTTAGATTAGGAACATCCCTCCTAATCAAAGCTTGATAATGGGATTTCACCGAGAACTGACCATTTTTGTGCAAGTTCCAGCGAAAAACATCCTTGTCATGTGTTAGCGCAATGTTAGCCAACCGCAAACGTAGATCATTCCAAGCTAATAATTTTGGGCCAATCAGAGAGCGCCGCCAATATAGGTTTGGATCAGGTGTGGCTAAAACTTCTGCGATAATTAAAAATTTCCTTCTAGCAATACTATATAATCCGGGGTACTGGAAGATGAGCCTCCTAGCCAAGTATCCTCCCAGAACCTCACTTGTGACCCGTTCCTGATATCAAAGGTTCCAAAGCGAAAAAAGTCTTGCTTTGCCTTCATCAAGCCAGACCAAAAATGCGAGTCTCCTGGCTTCCATTCCACTTGCACTAAAGGTTTAGATGCAAGATATTTATTCTTAAGTTCTTGCCAAGTCCCTTCAGTAGTGAGAAGTTTAAAAAGCCATTTGCTCAACAAAGCAACATTTTTAAGATTTAGGTCATGTATTCCCAAACCCCCTTGGTCCTTAGGTTGACAGAGAATAGACCATTTGGCTAGGCGATATTTTTTGTTGTTCTCATCACCTTGCCAATAAAATCGAGAACGAAAATAGTCAAGTTTCTTAAGAACACCCTTTGGGATGGGAAAAAAGGACATCATGTACATCGGAAGGCTGCTTAACACCGAGTTGATTAATGTTAATCTTCGTCCAATAGAGAGGTGTTTGCCTTTCCAGCTACTGAGTCTCTTTTCAAAGCGCTCCTCCACCTTCTTCCAATCAGTATTTCTCAATTTCCTATAATGAATAGGAATGCCTAAATACCTCAGAGGAAGATCCCCCTTCTTGCAACCAAAGATATCCATGTAATGTTGCAAATACTCTTGGGCTTCTCCAAAGCAGAGCAATTCACTTTTATGGAAATTGATTTTCAGCCCTGAGATTTGCTCGAAAGCACAAAGTAGAAGTTTCATGTTACGAGCTTTTTGAGAAGTCAAACATTTTTTTTTTCCAAAAATAACAATTTTAATTTCAAACACCATAATTTGCTACTTAGGCGTTGCGCGGGGGGAGCTCATCTAGTGGTATTGAATCCTATCCTATCCTGCTTCGCTCGAAATGGCCAGGACGTTCTGATGCACATGCATTCATCAACGGAGAAAACTGAAAGAATATCTTGTACCGACCGGCCAGTCAATCACATAACAATCTGCCCGTACGTACTTTGAACAACGTAACGGACGCATGTGCGCGCGAACGTACCGTGAAATTTGGAGTATTTACGCACTAAATTTAACATTGTCCTCGCGCCGCCTCGAAGTACCAAAACATTATATAGTTATTAATATTTGTACGTTGTAGTTGATTTGATATGAACTCTTTCTATTATTCTAACGTAGCCTCTTATTTCTATTAATTTTTATTTTAAATTTATGCATCTTTATTTGTAATCGTAGTGGATATGATTTCTTTCTATTAATCCGATATGAACTTTTATATCTAATTTTTATCCAACATGGACTCTTAGCTCCTGCTGGGCTAGTGGTGGCGGTGCTTTCAGTGTCGTTCCCATCTATAGTTACCACCGTGTTGCTCCTCTGTTGGGTGAAAACCCTATGTGGTCAGCAGCGCCAACGGTCTCTTCGTCGTTCACCTTATTGGAGGCATCGTGGTCTACTCTGGCACTGTGGGTGACTGGTTGGAGTCGATGTTCCCCCTTCTCCCTCCCCTGTACCTCTCTCTCCTATTCGGCCTTTATCCTAGGTGGCAGCGGTGGGACTGCATTTCTTCTTTCTGCTCTGTAGGCGGTGTTGCCAGCGGTGGCCAGATGTGTGTCTGGATTTGGCCAGGGTTGCAGCAGACCGTTGTGCTTGCACCCATGCTTGCGTGTGTGTTTTTATTTTCTTCTGCTGATCAATGAATTACCACAACAGTTCTCCTGTCACTCTTTCCAAAAAAAAATTAAATCTAGCCATGTAAACGTGCGAAACACCATTGTGATTGCTCTATACAATAACGATAACCACTTTACATGACAAAGGATCAACATAAATATTAATCTAAAAGGTCGCATACGGTACGTACGTTGGATAATGATTGTGACCTGAGTATACGTTCCCCTTGTTATGGGAAGCCACACCTACATAACCAATACATTAACGATTTGCATACATATAGATTAACCATACACTCTTCCCACATATAGTAAACCGCTAGCTAAGCAAAGCAAAGCAGAATGAACCGATGCATATATGCATGCCGTGTGACGCCACCTTCCACTAGCTAGTTACAAAAAAAATCAAGGTGGTGGTGGAGCAGTGGCTTTCGGAATTAGCCTAGCTTAATCATTCAGTGATTTGACATCATTAGATTCGGCCAAATCCGAATCGGGTAATTAATAAAATTTGGCGGGTGGAGCCGTCGGGCCAAAGGCCGTGAGATAAGCAAGCGAGCAATTAAGCAGCAAGCCAGCAACGACGACGGGTGCTCTCTAATTAACGATCGATAATATACTATATATGCCCCACCACATCTTCCGTCTGTTAATTAATTCCTTACCTAAACCGGATTAAGTAAGGAGGTAAATTAGCAAAGCCCATTCTTGCGCTTGAATGCTGTCTCGTTCACCCTTCGGATCGATTAATTTGATTAAATTGGTCATGATTGGGTTTTTGGCTACTTGGCTTCAAGTGCTCAATTATGCATGGTCACCATATAGGAAGACCGGTCGCTTTTTAATCTGTGTATACACATTCATTTGCATGCACATGTCGTGTGAATTAAAATCCAATAGAAGTGTTTGGCCAACTTATATTTTTACAATTAATTACACGTTTGAAAAGATTTTGGGAAGTAGCACAATATTGCCAACCAAAAATTAGTAATGGTGCCTCTAACAACAAATTAAATCTAGTGTGCGCGCGAGGGCAGTCGTATGTCCTACAGACGCTTTCTATATCTATATACTCCATCCGTTCTAAAATATAAGACATTAATGTATTCGGAAAAGTTAACTTCGTAACTTTTGATGAAAAATTAAGCTAAAAATATAAGTATTACTATTATGCATGTCTTATAGTTGGATTCATATTTGAATTTACTTTAATATGATGTTAATTTTATAGTTATTGATAATATATTGTGAGAACAAAATAATGGTCAAAGTTTTATCTTAAAAACCGCATCAAAAATTTATAAGCTCTATATTTTGGAACGAATCGAGTATTTTGGTAATTAGAAGTCGCCATTGACTTTTGGATACGCCTTTGACCATTCGTCTTATTCAAAAAAGTTATGTAAATATTATTTATTTTGTTATGATTCGGTTTATTATTTAATGTATTTAAGTATGATGATTTGGTTTATTATTTAATGTATTTAAGTATGATTTATATTTTTACATATTTGAACTAAATTTTTGAATAAGACAAATGGTCAAAGGCGTGTCCAAAGATCAACGGCGACTTCTTTTTGTGACCGAAGGGAGTAGCTTGTAACCATAATTTCGAAGGTAATTAGTTGCATGCATGTATCTATCTATCTAAAGGGAACTAATTAATTCCTAAACACGCACTACCACGGAAAGGGCCTTTAATCCCGGTTGGCAACTTGCTTTAGTCCCGGTTGCCAAACCGGGATAACTTCTAGAGACTGAAGGTCATAGGCCTTTAGTCCCGGTTTCCTCAACCGGGACACAAACGTTACCACGGTATAGAAAAAAAATAACTAATTCCTAAACACGTAAAGGCAGGATGACCTAATATTTAATCTGATAATTACGGACGTGTACACACACACAAGGTAAGTGGTACGTATGTTGTTGCCATGATACTATAGATATATATATAACTACTAGTCTAACTACTCCATGCAGATGGCGGCGCCCAGTTGTGGTAAAGAAAGGAAGGGGTTTTGTCCCCTGTGCCGCCGTCGCAGAGGCCAAGCTGCCGTTGGGCGATGCCTTTAATTCTTGTCTAGTTTTTGTACTGGTAGGTACCATGGCCGCTTCTGCAACCGATAAGATCTAGAAGATACCCTTTTCCCAAAAGCAGGGGCACAAGAAACAGCATCTCATTCGAGCGGCGCATTGACATTTGTTATTGCCGCTCACAGTTATTTCTATTTCTTTAACTAAGAGCTGTGGACACGTCACGATGATTCATGAGCATTAAATTTTGGGTTCTTTTACGGTACCTACTGGCTACTGCTAAAATACTACTACAGTAGTATATTTTAGATCTAACCGTCCATTTTATAGGGGTGTTTTGGTCTTTTATTTCAGTAAGTGTGAATGGTAAATTTGGCATTTCCTAATCACTCCATTTCTGGCCGATTCCCGGTCCTACGCAGCTCATCGTCGGTCTTTGCCGCCGGCGCTCGCCTACGCCACACGGTGCGACGATGACGCCGCCTCCTTCCTCCTGCACCCAACCGCGCCCTCCTCCTTCTCCGGCGACGGCGCCCGGCAGTGCGGCCACGCCCCCTAGCTTCCTCTTCCAGATCGACAGCGAGGCAGGCGGCGTTGGTGCCAGGAGGTCGACGGCGAGGCAGGTGGCACTGGGAGGATGGCGGCAAGGCGGAGCTCGGCCGAGCTGCTCGCCGCCGACGCACGCAGAGCCCGCCTCGAGCTCTTACCCAGCAAGTGGCCTCCTCGACGGGGCCTCCATGGGGGAGGCTGGGCAATCCGTGGCAACGGCGGCGAGAGCTTCGGCGCAAGCTCGGTGCGGTGGTGTCGCGAGGCGGCGACTGGCTCGAGGGGAGATCGGGGGCGGCTCAAGGGGAGATCGAGAGCAGCGTCCCCAGCGGCCGTGTGCGGGACGACGGCGATGCCTGCCGCGATTGGGGGTGAGGACGACGGTGCCTGTGGCGATTGGAGCTCGGGGCGTCGGGGTCGGCATCGGCTAGCACTGCCGTGGGAGGAGGTTCGACGAAATGCACTTGACTGGCGCCGAGGAAGACAAGGTGAACGTGAGCTCGCTGAGGCCGCCGACGGAGAACATGACGGTGCACACGCCGACGCCGCAAGCGCGAACGTAACCGGCGTTGAGCTCGTTGCAGCAGCCGACGAGGCGGAGCCCCGTCTCGGCGATGACGGCGGTGGTGGCGACTGCTGCACCGGCGTGGGAGGAGACGGCGGTGACGAACGTAGCTAGCGCGGGAGGAGATGGCGGTGACGACTACGGCCGACGCGGGAGGAGAAGGCGGCGGTAACCGCAGTCTAATAATCACTTATTTGCCATTCTATCTAATTCTAGAAAAAGTCAATTATATCCTTCATCTATGAATACTACAGTTGTAGTATAATATACTAGTTTTGCGGTATAAAAAATCTAGAACTAATCTCAGCTATTGGATTGAGGGGAATGAACTGTCCTCATTACTCAGTAGGTACCATAAAAGACCCCTAAATTTTTATTAAAAAAAATATGGAGCGACTCTTTAGATTTTAGTAAACCTTATCGAGCCATGAAGCACAAGATCAATTTTATTCCAAGTCAAGCCATCCGTTGATCTTGGGATAAAAGGCATGCTTCCAGTGTATTAATTGATCGATGTTTATGCAAAGACGATATGGTGTGCAAGGTACAAAATAACTATAGAGTTTACGAGCTCTTTTCTGAAATCTTAGCTGTGTTCTAATAGCGTCCGTTATCACTTCATATCATGTTTTGTATCCACCTGTTGTCTTTTATAGCACTCTTCATGTATGTTGAGGTTTTGCTGTTCATGACTTAACGAAGGATATCAAAATAGGTATTTTGAGTTATTTCCATCTTTCTCATCCTCGATCATGCCATGTCCTAATGAGCTATGTTATGCTATCTTGGCGTTCGGGTCACGTCGTTGTGAGACTTGTTAGAAGGAGGGGCACCTTTTTATGTTCTCATGTTACATCAGTCGTGAGGTAACATGTTCGCAGGGGGTTTTCAATTTTATAGGCATTGTCTTTCAGACCTATGGAGGAGTATTTTCTGAAAAATCCTATTTGCGTGTAAGATCCGATATTCAAATTCAAAAGGCAAAGTTGATTTTTCAAAAATTGAATTATAGATTTATTTTTTCAAATATTCAATTCTAAATTTAGATCTAAAAAGTTATTTTCGAAAAAACTCAAAATTGAAAAGTTCTGGAATTTTCAAATAAGTGAAAATTGCACCGTTTCCCCCCTGAACTTGCAACGATTCTCACATAGCCCCATGAACTTGAATTTTACTCTCTCGCCCTCCTAAACTTGTCTTTGTTTGCATGGTTACCCCGAAACCGCCAGAGCAACTGTTAAGTGCTAACATGGATGCCACATGGTAGATGAAGGTTGACATGGCAACCCACATGGCTAGCTATTGGTGAAAAAATAGAAACAAAATAGAAAACAATAGAAAATAAAAAATAGAAAAATTCAAAAAAAAACATAAAAACCCACAATAAAACATAAAACATAAAAATTGAAATGATTTGGAGAAATTTGAAAAAAATATTTAAAAATCATAAAAATAGAAAACTTCAAATAATTCAGGGGATCAAGTGAGAATCGTTGCAAGTTCCGAGGGGCAACAATGCAATTTTCTCTTCAAATAATTCATGCTCAAACTTTCAAATCAGAAACCACAATCATATTTAGATGTTAAAATTTGAGTTTTTCATTTAAAAAATAAATAAATTGTTAATTAGAAAGTTACATATTTATGAAAACTTTAAATCCACGTTTGAACTTTAGATTTAATATTCAAATTCATTTTTTTAGAATGATATGACATCCAAGCCACCTAAAAAATTAAATTTCCTTATAAAGGTGAACTTTGAAAAGAATACGAATCTGTATCTTTTTTAAATTTACAAAGTCAAATTATTCAATTTACAAAGTCACATTTGGAGAACGAGGGAAGGAGGTGAGATAAATGTTTTTTTTATTTAAAAAGCACACATATGTATAGTAGCCACGTAAACACTTAACGAAAAGGTATTGTCCACCAATACGGCTATTCCCGCACTTAGCAGGTGATCTAACGGATATGGGGTTGCGATACAAATTGGTATAATTTTTAGAAGATGATATTGTAAATTAGTTTAGTTAGGAGGATAAGTAAGATTTCTGTACTAGTTACCGGAGGCAACAACCTACTTTACTCGACGTTCAACAAATTAAGTGACAAGGATCGACCCATAGAGATTTTTGTGGCAGACGTTCAATGCAGCTACCAGAAAGCAAAACATCGACAATTCTTCATGCATGCAGACGTGGTACGCGCGTACGTGGTGGTTGTAAATCCTGTAATCCGACGAGGAGGCAGGGCAGCTTGGACAAGACGTCGCTCTTTATGCGCCTTTAAAATGGACCGATTAAAACCCTTACAACCGCACAATCTATCCGCAAGGATTCTCCCCTTCTGATTTTTGTCAAACGAGAAAGAAGAATCAGCAGCACCATATATTCTCCCCGTTCTTTTTTTATTTATCGCCGTTTTTGGCATGCACTTTGATCATTGTTTTATTAAAAATTTTAGTGCAAATATGTAAAAATGTAAGTCAAATTTAAAATGCCTTTAATGATAAAACAAACCACAACAGAATAGATGATATTTAAATAGTTTTTAAATAAAACAAATAGTCAGATGGTATGTTTAAAAGTCAACGACGATAAATAAAAAATAAAGAAGAAAGTGTCAGCGATGAATTAATTAATCAGCCATGACCATGCATGCAATTCACATAGCGATCGCAGCAGCAGAAGCACGCGAACGAGCTACCAACTAGCTAGCCAGCATACATATGAACCCTACGCGGGGAGGGAGATGGCACGGGGCCCACGGGAGGCCGTCCACGTGGCGGGCGGAGGCGATGCCGACAATCGCTTTCCCGGTCATTGCCTCCCTGTCGCGACGCTCGACGGTGACAGCTGTCCCGTTCGCGCGTCGACACTGTGCCCTAGCTAGCTCGAGCTTCGCCTCCCCTCCCTGGAACGGAAGAACACAGGGGGCCTAATCACGTTTAATACCACTCACTCATCAATCATCTACTAATCGGTAGCTTTCAGGAGGTGTACGTGAGATCAATTCGTTGCTCGATATATCGATCGATCAGTGATAGCTGTTAATTTCTCTCTTCTTCTGTAAACCCATTCGATCACCGATTAGTCAAGAAGATACATCGATCGGCATCGGTCGATTCATGATTCATTAGTAGCTAGTAGTTGAGACGTTCTTTCTATGTGTAGTGCTAGCTAGTGTGCGTGCATGTTGGTTAACACCTTAATTTGGGGGTTATGGATCTGAGGCCTACATCCTATACGCCGCTAGTGCCGCCACTGTGCATATGAGGGGTTGTCATATCGAAACTAATTAACAGGGCATTGCCATGATTTGGACAAGCCATTGCATCGTCAGTACGTTAGCTAGCTAGTGTGCACAAAAGGAGGAGATAAAGACACAGGAAATGCTTGCAAGTTGCAGCAGCTATCTAATAAGCATCGATGGATCGATGCCTCAACGATGACATCTAGCTTGCCTCCAGACGGATAGATTTGATGGTGGACTGGGTGGTGCCTCCTGGCCCGGGCCCGGGCCTTGACGCGATGGCCGTGAGCTCGACGCGGCTTGACAAAATTCCCCGTGTCAACATGTCATGAGGGTGAAGTGCGAGCCACCCCAACCCAAACTCGCGAAACAATCAGCCTGATCGAGCGAGCAAGCTAGAGGATAATTAATCATGCGCAACATTGCACAAACCTCTCTCCAGAATATATCTGCGATGGCTCCGTTTGATGCACACGACCTATCTAGCTAGCTTAGCCAAGAGAGAGTATGTGTATGTGTAAATTAAGAGCTTTATGTGGTACGCAAATGGTAATAATACAATAATATATTTAAGTTTTTTTAAGACGCGCATAAATTATTGTTAACCATTTAATTATTGGTACTCCCGTCACGTCTCTTCCCTGCATGTCACACCACAAAACTCTCACGCCCTGGTGCTAGTGGGTCTTAGGGGTTCTTTGTCTCTTCACATCTGTGTTCTGAAAACCAAAGTGGGACGAGGCCGAGCTAGGTTGATAGGCATAGATATAAGAAGATTGGTGGGGTTTTTTGGTGGACGAGTATTTTCTATTGTAAGAAAAAGACATTTCTCGTAAGGAATGTACAAAATGCTAGTTTTTGTTTACGGTGCAAGCATTGTACGACGTAGAAATAGTTTTTTTTCATTCAGGCAATTAAGAGAAATACAAGATGGCGCCGTTTATGATGCATATGGTAGAAAAATGTTGTGTTTTCCGATGGAGTTGTGTTATAAACACTGTGTTATGATCGTAAGCGTTTGGCTTATGTTTCAATGAAACGTTGTGTCTCTAAAAAAAATTTAACTATTTTATTTTGGTTGAGAAGATTTATAGTTTATACTTTCTCCTCGCGCGCTAGCTAGTGGTTGCTACACGTTTTCTCCGCGTATAAGCCACTGGCTTAATTACTAGCTACTACTACTACGTAGTACGCCCTGCATGCAGATGCAGGTCGGCTCGATCGATCGCCGCGGACGGAGCGCGCGCGGAGGCCGGCGGCGACAGCGACGAGCGTCGTCCGTGTCGCCGGTACGTACGTCGGTCGCCGTCGCGCGCTGCCCCATGGAAAGCCGCCGCGCGCCAAATCGCCCCCGGCGACGGCGACGACGTCTTACGTCGATCGACATGGCGCATATATATTGACCGAATTGCCCCCACCTCACCCCGGCCCGGAGCCCACCCCAACGCCGGCCGCGGATGGCCATGGCCACCGGCGACTCGCCCGTCGCCCTCCACGGCGACTGATCGATCGATCGATCCTTCGTCCTCGATCCCGGCCGATATATGCATTCGCAGCTCACGTTGCTAATATGGATTGCTAGCTAGCTAGCTAGCCACCTACCTGCTTGTTCCGATCAAGCCTGTCTCTTCTTCTACGACGTCCTCCGCCATGATCGATATCGCCGTGCGTTGTTGCTGCATGCCGCTTCTCTTTTAAGGAACCATATATCTGTGTGTAGCTATCAGGGATAAAAAAAAGTTTTCACGAAATTTCGTGAAGATTTCGCCAATTTCGTCGCCGAGAATGGGATTTCTTGCCAACAAATGAATTCCTTATAGATTTAGCTAGATGGCTTGTTAATTAATCAAACCATGCATTTTTAATTAGTTTGTCCATTATCCCACCTTTCCCAATATTTATTTGCCTTTTTACACTCTATTACAAGCAGTTCTTTGTGATGCTCTGCGAGGCAGCGGTTGCTTAGGGGGCTTACCAACCGCTTGGGAAGCATTTTTCCCTGGGCGTTGTTGCTGCATGCCGCTTCTCTTTTAAGGAACCATATATCTGTGTGTAGCTATCAGGGATAAAAAAAAGTTTTCACGAAATTTCGTGAAGATTTCGCCAATTTCGTCGCCGAGAATGGGATTTCTTGCCAACAAATGAATTCCTTATAGATTTAGCTAGATGGCTTGTTAATTAATCAAACCATGCATTTTTAATTAGTTTGTCCATTAATGCAAACGATTGAGAGATGTCTATATATATGCATGCTCCCGAATTAAGCGCCTGTTGCTGTCACTGATACTCCCTCCGTATCAAAATGTTTGTCACTTTTGATTTTTGAACAAACGTTTGACCATTCGTCTTATTCAAAAAATTAGCACAAATATGTAAACAAATAAGTCATACTTAAAATATATTTAGTGATAAAACAAGTCACAATAAAATAAATGATATTTACATAATTTTTTTGAATAAGATGAATGGTCAAACGTTTATTTAAAAATCAAAAGTGACAAAAATTTTGGTACGGAGGGAGTAGTCGCTATGATCATGTATACAGCAGCACACATATATATCCTGCACACCTACTGTTTTGTGTATAGAGTATATCCGTGTATGCTTGCTACAATACGGACTGGCTGGTTGGCTCCTGATTAGCACAGCGTGACACTGACTTGACGGAAACCCTAATAATAGCGCTGTCGCCTCACTTTTCAGCAGTAGCATATATATGTAGCCCCTAGCCACACTAACTAGTGCTGATTTTATATGTGCATGTGCATATACTATACAGTACGTACGTACTCAAGTAGCCAAACCATCACGTTTGTCCTTTCGGAGGAATTTTAGTCAAACTAATATCTGAATTCAATCGCCGGATCTTGTTTTCAGAATATCTCTAATTACGCCACGTATGGTTCGTGCGTATTAACTCCTCATTGGTCAGGGCTAGGGGTGGGCAAAATTAACCAATAACCAAAAAACCGAACCGAACCGAACCGAATTAACCGAATTATCAGTTATTTCGGTTTTTCAGTTAGCATTCGGTTTTTGTTTCAGAACTATTCGGTTTATATGGTTCGGTTCGGTTTCTAATGCTGGTTAACCGAAAAAACTAAGGGACCCGAATGCAATATGACCCAGACCTTGCAGCCCATCCAGCCATCGGTTCATACACACGCATGCGGCCCAAATGGCTTGGCCGGCTGGCCCATTCGGCCATTCCCCATTCCTCGGCCCCTCCCCTCCTGTGGATAAACCCTAGGTCCAGCCAAAGCATCTCCAGCTCCACTCCAGCCGCCACTCGCCAGCCACCACTGCGCTCGGCGCCACTCGCCTCGCCGCCTCGCCCCCTCCCATCGCCGCCTCCCATTGCCTCCCAGCAACACCGCAGTTAGCCAAGCAACCCTAGCCGCCGCCACGCACAGGAGAGCCAGCCGCCGCCGATCCATCGAGTCCCCGCGCCGTCGCCGTTGCCGTCTCCGTCGCCGATCCTTGTCGCTCGCCGAACAGCCGGTGCACCGGATGCCATAACGGCAGCATCCCCAAATCCCGATTCGCATCAGGCCACCAACACACAATGATGGTGAGATGTGAATCAATTTTAATTTTGTATGTTCATTGGTTAGAACCGTGAGATGCTAGATGGTGTGTTTCTGTTTTGTGAATCAATCTCTCATTTTGTGTTATTGATATGGATAGACTCTATTAATTAGACATGGCAGATGCACTCTTTTTTGTTTCTAGATCTAGTATTTCGGTGAAAAACCGAAAAACCAAAAAACCAAACTGAATTTCTGTAAAATTGGTTCGGTTTTCATTTTTCTAGTGACAATTTCGGTTTCTATATTTTGAAAACCGAATTTTCAAAACACCGAATAAACCGAACCGAAGTAACCGAATGCCCACCCCTAGTCAGGGCCTCAGGGGTATGCATGGTCCCTAATAAATGGTTTGCAAAAAGAAGATATTCTTTGTCCCCAAAAATAACTTCAGTAATGCTCCTGTTCGGGCGTCCGACCGCGACGCCCGCGGCCTAGCTGCGCGGCCCGCAACCAACGCATGCGCTCATTGCTGCCTACTAGCAAAAAAAGTGCGTTTCATTTTTGCCTATTTAAATTTCTTATTTTTGTTTCTATTTCATCTGGAGTCCGAAATACATAGAACAAATTTTATAATTCATCTAAAATCCTAATTAACTCATTTTAAATACTTTTTATTTTTAATTATTTTTCATTAGCCAAATTGTTTCAATAGTATATACAGATTGTTTCTAATAGGCTAAACTAGTTTTTTCAGCAGGCTAGACATATTGTTCCAATAGAAAAAACTAATTGTTACACTTAGATAGACATATCGTTCCAGTATGCTAAACTAATTGTTCCAACAGGCAAAAAATATTGTTTCAGTAGGCTTAACCAATTGTTTCAACAGACTAGATAGATTGTTCCAACAGGCTAAACTAATTGTTTCAACGGCGCTCCGGCGGGCAGCGCCAAGGGCTAGGCGCCCTGGACGGGGGGCGCCGGGGGCTAGGCGCCCTAGCCGGGGGGCGCCAAGGCACAGGGCGCCCTGGCCAGGGGCGCCAACGTGCATGGCCGTGATTAAGGCCATGTAATTAGCCCCATGTAATTAAGGCCCTAACTAATCCATTTTTATAATATATATATATATATATTTGATTTTTTATATTTACCTAACCTTTTTTGTATTTTATAATCCAGATTTTTTGTTCGTTTAATGTTTTTTAGTAAATAATTATGTTATAGTTTACACAATAGTAAATAAATATGTTCTATGCAATTTTTATATAAAATATCCAATTGTTTATTTGATCTCAACCCATGACCGATCTATATTCGCCTTGTATCTGTATCCGGAATCCATACCCGGCATATTCATATATGAATTTGTATCTAGGAAAAATACGTGTTAGGATACGGGATGGGCACTATCTGCTTGTATCCAATCCGTTTGCACCCTAGCCATGAACCAAACACACCCTACCCATCCGCTTTGTTTATTGGCTTCATCAACCTTATACACTCCTCCCTTACTTATACAGCAACCGGGCTAAGCTAAAGCCTAAAAGATGCCCGTGATTCCACGGTCTCAGTGCTCACTGCTTGTCCCAGATCTGTAGGGAGCGTGAACAACGTGTGGCGCCGTATATGATGGATTGATGCATGGGATGGGCAGCCATGTGATCGATGTGAAGCGCGCCAGCGCGGGGCAGCTTCATCCAGTCATGTCACCAGCGACCGCCCACAGTGGATGGCACTGTCCGAGGGCGAAAGTGGTTGGGCTGCTAGTACATGCGTAGACCCAACGGTCATCTTCAATCAATTAAAAAAAAGTCTATTGGGTATATTTATTTTTTTGGCAAACAGTAAAAATTTTCTATATGAGCAGCGGCCACGAACTCAAGAAAATAAAATCGGCACTGGCCCTTGGCGCCCTCGGCCAGAGCGCCCTTGGCTAATTACGTGCTAATTCATGGTGCTAATTACGTGCTAATTACGTGCTAATTTTACGTGCCAATTACATGCCAATTATAAGTGCTAATTGCATGCCAATGACGTGCTAATTATATACTAATTACATGCTAATTACATGGGGCTAATTAGGGTGCTAATCATGGCCTTAATTAGATGGGGCTAATTACATGGGCTAATTACATGGCCTTAATCACGGCCATGCACGTTGGCGCCCCTGGCCCGGGCGCCCTGTGCCTTGGCGCCCCCGGCCAGGGCGCCTAGCCCCTTGGCGCCCCTGGCCCGGGCGCCCTGTGCCTTGGCGCCCCCGGCCAAGGCGCCCTATGCCTTGGCGCTGTCCGCCGGAGCGCCATGCCCTCTGAAGCCGCCCTGCCCGAGATCGCCTAGGGGTATTTTTGCAATTGTCCGTGAACCTTGGGCATTTTTTCGTTTGCGTGATTTTTTTTGGGCAAACAGTAAAAATTTTCTGGAAACGGTGATCGATTTCTACGTACGTGTGTATACATGTGCCTCCTCGACCACACGACCTGGTTTAAAATAATCCTCGCACTATTTTATATAAAAAAAAAACCATACACTTATATCCTTCTAATTTTCATGCGAACCTATCCTACTTTCTCTACTCATCTCCACCACCGTCAGCAACCACTGGCCGCCTTGCGCTGCAGCCACGTTGAGCCGTTGAGAAAAAAATGAGTGTTTTACCTATTTATGAATGCCTTAAAATATGATAGAGAACATCGTATGATCAGAGTTGCTTATAAATAGAAGAAATAAATATGTAATAACAATGATATATCATAAAGACGTCAATAAATTTGTATACACACTCTTTTTATATATCTTAGAATATAAAAAGGTAGAGATTAGCTAGTACGCCTTACAAATTTTACGTGGTACAGTACCATGCAATGCAACTGATATTAATTCCCATGGATCGACCGATTTCCTACGCACCCGGGCGGCAGAGTGGGACGTACGTACTTATACAGTGAAACGCTACAATATGGGAAAGTAATTGAACACTGATATTTCATTCGACGCACCGGTTGTATCGGACGACATGTTATGGCTCCATACGCACGTACAGTGCTCGGAATTATTGCCATATCCTTTGTTTAATGAAGTATACTGCATATGCCACAGGAATTAGGGGTGGGGTTATGGTTTGATGGATTAACCTACTGTGCCACTTGACCTCCACATCAGGGCACAAACAACAAAGCTAACCACTTATTACCCATCGACCTAATTAATTAAGAATATACATGGTGATTAAATTAAAATAAAACAGCATGCATGACACTAGCTTGAATTACAGTGTCATTTGTGCCATCGCAAATTCGCCGTTGCTATGTATACCATTGCAATTTGTTTTTGTTGTACTCCCTCCGTTCCGTTTTATAGGGCATATAAATTTTTTTGCAAAGACTAAGAAAAGTTGCATGCGCTGATTAATTGCAGCTAATTAATTGCCTGCACGCCACTGCATGCTCCGGCGCCGGCCTCTGCATACGCGTCTGCGCCGCTGCATGCGCCTGCCAGCCTCTGCATGCTCACGCCTAGACCTCTGCATGCATCCGCATCCACGCCCGTGCCCCTGCATGTGTGGTTGCGCCGGCGCCTTTTTGAACACGCATGTCTGGGAAAGGTAACCAGGCAGGAAAATAGAAACACGCCCTACAAATTGAAACATCACGAGAAACACTATACGCCCTATATAACAGAACGGAGGGAGTATTATATACCATTCTGTTAGTTGACACCGTTAGAACCTACTACAAGGCCCATATTGCCCTATTGACCACATGAGTTAACCTGATTTGGTTAAATAGATTATTTAAAATTTCAAACTTTGAACAAAGCTAATTTTTTTGAAATTTGAATTTGTTCAAATTTCAAATTTTGGTCATATTTCAAAAACAAATGTCCTCATATTTCAATTTCAAAATCCGTCCATGTTTCAAAGTTTTTTAATTTTGTTCAAATGTCCAATCTTAAAATTCAAACAGGTTTTTAGAAAATTTCAAATCTTAAAATTTGATCAGGTTTTAAAAAAATAAATTTGGTAAGACTTCACATGTATAATTTATCCATTTTTTTGAATTTTTATTTTGATCAGATTTTAAAATTTCTTATATTTCAAAAATTCCCAATTTGGTTGGATTTAAAATTTTAAAAATTGTTAAGATTTTATTCTATTTAGTTAAATTTCTAATTCTAGAGGATTAGAAGTTAGGGGCAAGAATGTCATTTTATAGGAAAAATAAAACAAAAGGTGATTGCCATTGCATATAAGGAAAAAACGGTTTTGTAATGGCATGTAGGGGTTTATCTGACTTTACAATGATATTAAAAAAAATTAACCCTGATCAAATTAGTCAACATCAACAAATCTATGCATGGGAGACTTTTTGTTTGGGAGGATGCTGAAGCAAGCTAGATAGGCAACTTGTTCCCTTTCTACGCGAGCATCCATGAGTGCTCGGACTCTATATAATTTTTTTTGGTTTTAATTAAAAATCACCATCAAAATATAAGCCGCAAACTAAACAGTACAGGCGATAGGTGGCACGAGAGAAAAAATTGACTTGAACGAGGGGATTAATTGCGCTGTCGGAATCAAAATCATTCCTGATGATCCGCAGGAGAAAGAAGAGGGCAGCGTGAATCAACGCGTTGTTCCCGACGGCCCTTCAAGTTCCTGACAAAAAAATCCGTCCGGGGAAACACCTAGCTATCAGCCTATCACCGGTCAAAGTCATGCATGCCCGTGCGAGCAGTGAGCAGCCACACGGGAGCGCCTATGTGGAGTGGATCAATACTTCAATAGGAAGTATTGAAGTTAATGTTTAACTGGTTGGACGAGACGGTAAAAAATGATGTTTGGTTAGTGAGATGAAATGGTATGGTTTTTCTTACATGCATTTGGTTGGTGAGATGAAGTGAAATGGGATGATATAAGATGGTTTAGATTTGAGACCCGAGTAATATTCCTGGTTTATGTCGTATGTTGTGTTCGACCGTTTTGGCCAAACGACCCTGTACAACTTTTGTTCCATTCTAATTTATCCCATCATGTTTCATTCCATTCCATCCAACCTCGTACGATAAACCACACACCCTACATCCCCCCGACAGTATGAAGTTCCATGCACATTGGTCACCATTTGACCTCGCTCCAAGATCCGTGCCATACTATCTTCACCTCTCCTCTTTGCGCTCCTTTGCAAGGACCCAACTATTTCATTGAATTGCCGCTTGAGATTCTTCTTCCTCCTCTCCTCTTCTTCTCTGTGATGCTCTTTGGTCTTCCCACCACTAGTAACCACATCACCATAATTGTGACCGCAACAACGCTGCTTCCTCCGCCACTTGATTTTTTTTTCTCCTCTCTTGGTTCTAGCCAATTATCGGTTGCTCCCATGGTTCTCCACCACCGATGACCACCATCCACCGTGCCATGCAACGGCAAACTGCAATATGGCCGAAGTGACCGGAGCAGTCAGCTTCATATATGACCATGGGGCTAGTGATTGTGGCACCCAACTTGAAGGGGAGATAAGAGGAAGAAGGACTGCACAATACCCCTTTTACATATGGGGTTGGGGTTTGATAAAATCGCATGAGAAAAGTGTTGGGGAATAGGCACAAAATTTCATACCAGTGTGGAATTTTCATGTTTGTGAATTAGTGGCTAATATTCACCGCCTATATATGGATCGTCCATGCACACCCATGTTCCTGATTCATCATCCATGCTCACCAATCCATCCACACTAGATCGAGATTCATGATCCATGCACGTAACTGATTGATCCTCCTCATGGATCGACCCGAGATGTAAACGTGACGATCAAGATCGATATGATTAATTGAATTGACGGAGCTGACAGAGCGGTGGCTGGGCTAGCTAGCTCCCATATGCACTGATTTTTTTTTTTAGGAAAAGACAGGAGAACTGTCTTGTATTAATTCAATAGAAAAGTTACAATGTTAAAATATAGTGGGAGATTTAGGCGCATTCCTTCTAGACGCGAGCTACAGTAGATCTAACTTATTACAAAACGTGCGCCTGCCACCCCCAAAGACGGACCTCCTGAGGCAAATTGAAAAAGGTCATCGCCATCTGCACTGATCGATCGCCACATATATACGTGTGCTGCATGGTGCAGCTCGCACGATCGAGCTGTATGATCGATCACCTCATTCGTTCACTGCAGCTGACGCCGATCGCCAAATGCATGCATGCATGGATCGATCTAGCTGCTGGCTCCCAATCAATTAATTTGCCGCAGCATAGTAGGATAATACTGTTCCTCAGACAGTCAGGATCGACACTGATAGCTGCTTCCTGCTCTTCTAGCCACAACCAGGAATAGGAACCCTAACGTAACGCCCATGAAACAATGAGGTCAGGTCACCATGGTCACTGTCAGATACCCTTGCGCGAGTCATGCATGTGCGTGTAATCCTGCCTCTTCGGAGAAATAGCTAGGTGACATCGTAGAAACGAGACTCCACAAGTACAAGCGGTCAATCATATCCACAGACACATTCTCTATTAGGCCATGTCAAATAGGGCTTGGTTTAGGATATTCTCGGCATTGTAACGAATAAAAAATAAGAGATAGAGAAATATAGATGAACCGTGAAAAAATAGTACGAATGGCTGACAAATAGTGTCTAGAAATATTAAACTTGACCGCCATTGGGGATGGCTTAGGTTCCCTATGATTCTTCTCTTTTCAGCACAAATTAAAGTTTAAAGTTAACACCGAAAATTTATTATTTTATACAAATAAATGCTGCACCACTCTGTAAACATTTGTACGGGATCTTTTTAATGTTCTTCTGAAAACTCTAAATCATTTTTATTATATATCATTTTTGTGGGCTGTTCCATCCAACCCTCCTGTGGAGGAAAGGGTGGTGTACATGTGTTGCGATGCGAACACTTGTACTTGAGGCCAGGGTAAACGGCCTTGTGCTCCATCCGGTCAATCCTGCCGGTGTGTGTACCCGTACGTAGGAGGCAGGCAGGCAGGCATGGCCGTGCTTGCTACTACTAGGATATATCCTTGCTCCTGTGAGTCCTGACCTGACTGCGAACGCCTGACGCCATTTTCACAGCCTCGTGCCCTGCCTTTTGGCAGCCTTCTCTCTTACTTTTTTTTTACTCGTTCCAGGCCAGGTTGTGCGGCTGCTAGGCGCTAGCTACCCTCCAAGAACACAGATATCTTCTCTCTTCTCTCCCTCTCTCGTGCATGGCATGGTCCATATATCCGTGTGATTGTGAAACTAGCGTTGTCTGATGGGGATGGCAGAGGCACACGGTGCAGACAAGTTTGCAGGAGGGGAGGCCCCCCTAGCTAGCTTGGACTTGGACTACTCGATCCCAGTCCCTTCAGCTCCGAGCTCTCACGTTAAGCACAGCATTTCATATGCACAATAATGCTGCAACTTCACCTTGACCATCTCTAACCATTCTTCTTTCATTTCACTCTCTTTTTTCATGCATTTTCTTTCCCACGTTTTTTTCACTTCATTCCCTACCATCGCCAATAACGCCCCTCGAAGAAATTGTTCAAAAAAACTAAGACAAAATTTTCTTCAGAAGGAAATGCACGAAGAAATTATTTTTAAAGAATAACCGTGAAAAAAAATTATTAAAGCATCTCGAGGGTTATAATCTCTTCTTGGAGGAAAATTAAAATGAACCCCCGAAAAGATATCGCTAAAGATGGTCTCACCTCACCTCACTTGGCTATAGCCTCTCCCAGCCACAAGCGTGCTGCTGATTGCTGAATGATTCGCTCCATCGGGGGACACACACCAGCCAGTTAGCTAGCAGCTGACTGCCATGGAGGAACCGATCGAGCAACAAGTGGCCGGCCGTCCTCCAAGATATTTGCAATTTTGCATCCATGCGTATATATGTAGGTTATCTTCTCCCATTTTCATAGCTCCAAAATGTGTACAACCACTACCTACCGGCTGCATGCATGCCTGCTTCCTTCCATAGCACAAGAAGCCATCAGCATTCAGTCAGTGTGTACTTGCTGCGACAGTGCAACAGTGACCAAGAGTCAAGACAGGCCAATGTTCTGCACCTTCGTTTTATCTCTTTCAGAGGCATGCATATATTGGTACGGACAAAAAATTTAAGTATTTTCTGTACCACAGCCGGTGTACCAGTTTGGGTAAGCAGAAGCAACACCGGCTATAGCCAATGAGAGGTAAAAGCCGTCATTTCTTGGTTGCTTTCTGCCTCCCTGTGCAGCCAAGTACCAGGACTAGGTCTAATGGTACCAAAAAAAATTGAAGAAGAAGGGGTAGTAGTACACTAGTGCTTGACACTTGACAGAGGCTTTCATTGTAGCTGCCTTTTAGCCTTACAATTTAACAATGCATTGCATGCATGCATGTATGTATGTACCTTTGTTTATTAGGCCATTAGTGGGCAATGACTCTGATGTATTGATAAAACCAGCAGGCCAATGCAGAGACAAATTCTCAAGACAAGAGCCCAGACCAGAGTAAGCAAAAAGGTAATGGACAGGAGACAGAGGACACTAGAAAGAGAAAAGGAGAAAAAAGAGGAAAGAGGGTGGAGTATTAAACCCTGGAGATTAAAAGTTGCAAATCTATTTACAGATTTGGGGAGGGAAAAAAAGAGAGGGCTCAGAGGAGAGAAGAGATTAAAAGGGGGTGTTAATTACTGGGTAGTAATAATTAGCAGCTACAGGTTCCACAAGAGGGCGCCAACCGACTGGGCCCAGCCGTGGTGGTCGGCGTCGAGGCCGAACAGGTCGTCGTGTGCCGCCGGGTAGCCGCCGCCGCCGCAGCTGTCGTCGTAGACCCAGACGGGGTCGCACCACAGGTGGTGCGCCGGCGCGACGCCGTGGAAGGACCCCGCGGCGAAAACGAGCTCCTCGGCGGGGTCCTCGTCGAGCGGCGGCAGCTCGACAATCGCCTCCAGCTCGTCGTCCGCCGACGCCGGCGGCGGCGGGGGCAGCAATGCGGCGACGGCGGCGGCTGGTGCGTCGGAGCAGCGCTGGTGGAGCGCGGGCTCCGTCTCCATGGCAGCGGCGCGCGCGGCGGCGGCCTGGACGTCGCGCGGCGCGGCGGAGGCCGGGCGCGGGAGCGCGGCGGCGAGGTCGGGGAAGTTGAGGACGGCGGTGGGGCCCTTGACGACGAGCGCGGCGGCGTCGTGAGCGCGCGCCGCCATCTCCGGCGTCGGGAAGGTGCCGAGCCAGATGCGCGACTTCTTGCGCGGCTCCCTGATCTCCGACACCCACTTCCCCCACGCCCGCATCCGCACGCCGCGGTACGACGGGTGCCGCCCGCCGTCCCGCGCCCTCTTCTCCCCCCCGCCGCCGCGCCTCGCCCCCGCCTCCGCCGGCGGCGGCGGCGGCGACGACGACGCCCCCCCGGACGACGCCGGGCTGCACACCTCCACCTCCACCTCCTGCTCCGGCATTGCCACCGCCAATTTACGCCACCAATCAAGCTGCTGCTGCGAGCTAGGATCGATCGATCGAGCCGCGACGAGGGAGAGGATGAGTGAGAGAGAAGGGGAGGGGAAGGGGGTTGTTTTAGTAGTGGCTGGTGGCGGGTGGAGTGAGAAGAGGAGGAGGAGAGAGAAAGTTTTTACAGTGACAGCTGAGCTAACTCTCTCTCTCTAGCTCCAGCTCCAGCTCCAGCCGCTGCAGCTCGCTCTGCTTTGTGTTTCTTTCCCTGGAAAGTTTTAAGTACCCGGTGCCCTGCTATTATAAGGGCAAGTGGCTGATTAAGGAAGCGGTTAATGGAACCAGTTGGTAGTGCTAGCTCGACGTCGATCATCCCGGGTACTACTACTGTACTACAACGTCGAAATGTCGAATGCAGAGACACGTACGGAATCTTTACTCCGTCTCTGGCTAGTTAGTGGACTAATATATATTATCAGTTACTTTTGTGTTGCTCAAATGGACCCCTTCTCCCAATTAAACTCGTGATTAATTATGCTATCTGCGCTCCATTAGTCACCATCAGGGCATCAGCGTAGAGCAGGCAATCTGTTCTCAGGAAGCAGGGGCTATACACATATAAGAATCTGAATTGAGAGTCTATGAAAACTAAAAGGAAAAAAAAAGGGGAAAAAGTGATTTACTTCAACTCAAAATTTGTGGAATTTCGTTTCCTAAATTGCTCCAACAGAATTCCTATCTTGTTTTCTACTTTGGAGAAATTTCTCATTCGTTCCCTAAATTTAGGTGTATCTCTATTTCATTATATAGTTCTTTTAGTCGGAGATGCCGTCGAGGACGAGAGAAATATAAGCCAAAAAAATCTTTTCTACATGATACGTATAGATATCCCATTGGATGGCCATTTCAACCATGCCTAATTAGCGACTGGAGCTACCTGGCGATGACATGTACACTAAGGCAAACACTACCATGGTGCATGCATGCATGGTGCAAATCCAAAAAATACTCGAGGAACCTTTTATGTGATAACTTGATTAATTCACACATCGATGTTCTTAAGAACATTCCTTCGTTCATTATACCAATCCAATTGGAGGATCTTCATAGAGGTTCGATGCCTAGGTGACAAATGATTGTGATCTCCAACCCTATCATGTTCTTGTTGTCATGGTAGTCAAGCGGATAGCAAGTTAGAACACAAACCCTAAACATTCTAGCTACTTTGCCCCTCTTTTGGGAGATTGAGACGGTGGAGAGAGAGTTCACCAATTTCAGCACAAACCTTCTGGGCCGAAAGCCTACAAGGCCCAACGGATGCAATACAAATGGAGTATAATCTTCTCTTGAAGTGGAGAAGGTACCATACGTGGGTTGTCCGGCCGACCAAAAATCAATTGCTACTATGATACCATGGATAAAAAAAAAGGTATACCATGTTTTTAAAAAAACATATGCAATCTTACGGTAAATGTATATTTGGTCCCTTTCCATGTTTAGTTAAGTCCATTCTCAATAAATAATAAGCAGTCAGTCAGTCAGTCCAAACTAACATGTTTACGACTGCCCAAATGATTTGTAATCCTCATCAGCTCTTTTTTTTTTGGATTGGCCATAATAATTTAAATTTGTTAGACGCCAACCGGGCAATCATGTATCAAATTAAGCACACCCACAGCCATGGAGCTCAGGATTGCCATGAATCATTCGAGGGCCTGGTGATCAATTCGACAGCTCTAATGTGGTGCTTTCTGATAAGGTTAATCAATCAATAATAGTACAAGGCCGACCACGCGCGTCACTGGGGAGCCACGTGGCCGGCCTGCCCGCCCGGCGCCGCCACGGCCGTCCGATCGCGCGCGCCGTTTAGATCTGGCGTCCATTCCATTTTTACGTATAAAACGTTTTTTCCTGTGCGGACGGCAACAGCTCGCGCATTCGGGCGGGGTGGCTAGCAGCGCGAGGTCTCATCGCGGAGACCGCGGTTCGATCCCCGCGCGGCGCCATTTCTCTCGCTTTTTCCCCGCGCTCGCTCATGCGCGTATCAGCCGCCCCTGCCCAGCGCGTGGGCCCACTTTTTGCCGCTGCGGGCGCGCTCACGCGGGCGCGTTGCTCCAGCCTCGGCGCGCCGTGGGTGCGCCCACGCGGCTAGTTAAAATATATGACTGCTCAATTATCCATTTCGTGATTTTTCACTGCTCGGTAGAAAAGTATATAGGTCGGGGAGGGAGGAGGCCGGAGAAAAAAACTTGTCGGGCAGACGAGGATGAGGGAAACTCGTTGGAACCGGAGAGAGACATGAAAAAAAAAGGAAGAGGAAGAAGGCAAAATGGTTCCAAAATGTTGTGGGCTAGGCATTTAAGTTGGAAGGTGTTTTGATATCCATGGATTGCAACGACAGATTTATGATTTCAACTCACTACAGGAATCGCGCAAAATCTCGACGGCCACCATAATGTTGTCGACATATAGGTATCGTACTCTCGACGGCCACGCTCACGCCGTCGTTATATGACGTTAGTCTCGACGGCCAAAACAAAGCCGTCTAGATAAGGTCGTCCAGGCCCGCGCGTGCGCTTTTTGTTGGTTTGTGCGAAGGCGAGAAGTGCCTATCTCGACGGCTAGGACTAGGCCGTCGAGAATAGTATATGGGACGGCCCATGAGCATGCATCAATATCGACGGCCAGATGTTGGCCGTCGATAATGTTTCATCTGCTCTACTGGTGGGCTGGCCCATAGATTTTTTTATTTTTTAAAAAATATTTCATAATTTGCAGAGATGTTTATTTACCAATGTAGTTAAAAATGTACCTAACTTAAAAACAAAATATGAAACAGTCTCAAATTTTTGAAAAATATATAATTGTACAAGATGTTATCATGTTGCATACTAATTTTTAAAATATTTTTTATTTATAATTAATGCTACGTATAATATATGTATTTATTTAAAACTAATAAATTGTATATAAATTTTTTAAAAATGGAATATTTTGATATATTCCAATGCAATGATCTATGTACAATGGTGTTCCGATTAAATGGTGAAAACGTGAAAATTATAATATATAGATAAACTCTATACGCCAAAACAAATCTAGCCGCGCAAACGCGCGGACCACCTCGCTCGTTATAAAATACTCCCTCCATCCCAAAAAACAAGGCGTATAAAATTTGGCACGAAAATTAACTCAAGAGAAAACGCGTGAAAATTTTCCCTCTATACCCCTAATCTGGATTAGTCCAACGTGATTAGCGGACGGAGAAATCGCTGGCGGAAGGGGCTACATGGAAAGCAATTAATCAAATTTACATGTTCTATGGCCCATGCGGATGGAAAGCGGCCACTAATCAAGATGTATACGGCCGTATATCAAATCTGCATGCAAACAGGGGCATTTGTGTCAAGACATGAACATAATTATGCATGCGCCTTATTTTTTGACATAGAATTCAAATTTTTATACGCCTTGTTTTTTGGGATGGAGTGAGTATGAAATCATCTCCATTCCATTACAAATTGCGACTATTACATATGGCATTAATAAAAAAAAGCCAAATTCTCTTTCATTCTTGTTCATTAATGTGCTAATTAATGGTGCTAACAATAGTGACATATAAGGGAGAACAACCAAATGGAATGGAATGACATATATAGGTGTGTGGCTTTAGCGATGATGTTAGGATAGGACATTTATGTTCTGATATGCTAAAAAAAAAAATCTAATTTGATTTCTTACTATCATAGGTACCGCACATATCATAAACTTTGGTTCACTACAGAAATCCGAACTGTTAACGTTGCCCAACTGTATTTACGTTGGTCCAAAGAAAGCCGACATAAATAAACAGACTTCTAAACTATTTACGCCGTTTTTCTGACCGATACCTCAAATCTCTGTAGCGGTTTGCCCCTTAAATTTACTGCAAACAGGGCCGACAATTTGGTAGCAATAACCAAGATTTTGATAAATTTGCAATCACAGCAAGACACTTAGCCGACTAGCGCGGCAACCGCGTGCTCTGCGTCAGAGCCAAATTATTCTGTGAGAATTAATGCGTTGCTGGGAGCCTGGGTGCATGCAAGTGGAACGGTGCGGCACAATCCGTTTCCTTTGTCTATTGCCACTAGCGCCGTTCTGCCAGCTCTCCCCCTCCGAGATGACGCATAGTGATGTCAGCAGACACCTCCTACTGCTAGCTTATACGAACCTGACAAGGACGCAGGTTCTTTACCTTCCACCATCTCCGATCATTCTTCCTTCGCTCCGTTTCCTTCCCCCCGTATTATTTTCTTTCATTTCCCACTATATTCAAGGGCATCCCTTTGAATAAATTCATAAAGAGAATGGAGAGAGAATTTCTTTTCGAAGAGAATGCATGTAGAGACAGTGACGAAGCTGCCGCCGGAGCTAAGCGGGGCTTAAACCCCGGTCAGTGCTCAACTGCACACATATATAGGTACTATGTAGCTAAACAATCAATAGTATGTAATGAAGCATGTAACTATGTAAGTACATACTTCCTTGGTGCTACATAGCTAGCTAGTTAATCTGCCAAATGCTGATTAGCCACGACACAAAAGGTAATTAGTGCTAGGTTTTTATTCATCATGTATTTATCAGAGTTAAAGATTTCAATCTTATTTTCTATTAAATATAAATCAACGCAACTAGATATATAACTTTTAAATTCACATGGTGTATTTATAGTATAAAAATATAAATTAGAAATTTGCATAGCTAGTGTTTGTGCATTAAAATTTTTTGTGTTCAGAACGGTTTAGATTAGAGTTATGGATTATGACTGTTTCAAAAAGCCAAACTTCTTGAGTGTTGTTTTCCTTACATTGAAACCATCTATCAAAAATCAAAAAATAAGACAAACTGAGTAGAATGCCCCTTTTGAAACTGCTTTGAGAAGATTTTGAAGTTTGACCCAGTTTTCAGCTTGGTTGTGTACTATTAGCCCCCCTCTGTTAATTTTTCTGGCTCCGCCACTGTGTAGAGAATTCTTTTAAAAAGAATTGCAAAGAGAATCCGTTGGACCATCTAAAGAATAAATTTTAAATGTTCTGCGAACAGCGTCTCTTCAAAGAATTTTTTTTATCCTCACAGCATGTCACTGCTCTTCGCTGAATATTGCCTTCATAACTAACAGTATTCAGTCTCCCGTCCTCTGAATTTGGTTGTGAGCTCTTCCCTTTTCTCTTCTTGTGTCAGTAGTATGGTTGATTTCCTCACTTTTATCCATATAGTTACATGCTTCTTTGCTATATATCACTTTTATATATATATTCATTTTTTTTTAGAGAAGTCCAGACCTTTCAAAATATACTGTTATTATTTGTTTGCTGCTACAAACCAGCATGTTGGAGCTTCTCTTTACATTGTCTGAACGTAGCATTCTGCAAAAGCTAGCATTTAGGGGGCCGGGATCGCCTTCTGATTATTTGCTTCTTTGTCTGTTTGACTCCGCTGAGCAATTGATGATTGATCCTAGAAAAGCCTTCTTTCTATCAGGTTAGAAAGGAGAGATTAACGCTATCCATCATTTTTCATGATCTGTACGTAGCTTCCTTTGAAATATGCGGTCCTACCAAAAGTTGGGTTTGTTCTTGTCCGCAAAGTAGATTATTAATTTGAACTGGTCCACAAACATCAGGAGGATTATATTTTGTAGAAAAATTTCTCTTGGTGGGATATCTATAAGTTCTTGGTGTTTATAAGTGGTGCATCATAATAAAGCAATGTTACTGTGAAAAAAGAAATGCTAAGGCTGGGCTGGCGCGCCACTCATTATAGTATCCATATATGTGTGTGAATGAACCGGCGCCACGCAACGCGTAGAGAAGAAACTGGTCATGCAGATGCAGATGCAGATGCAGATGCAGATGCAGATGCAGGCATATATAGCTGCTTCGCAATTGCACATTGCAATTTCCACATAGATCGTCGTATCGATGTAATAACCGTGTTGCAGAGCGCAGCTAGAGCTAGGTTGATGCATGGCTGGCCTCGATCGACCACGCATGCATGCATGCATCGACCAGTCGCAGCGTTGTGATTTGACGCGTCATGTAGGGGCCTGCGGGAAAAGGAAGAGCCATGGAAATTGGAGGTGAGGTGACGTCCGTTCTTGTTGCACGCTGTTCATGATCGACCGTCGATCGATCCATGTTCACAGTTATTCACATGGTAAATTAAATATGATTTACTTACGTGTATATGTCGTTTGTGCCAAAGCATGGAATAGTTTGGTCATCTTCGATGAGACTTAACTTAGATCGGTGCAACCATTGTTCACATCTTATTTTGACCATTTATTCATTTTTATCTTTATTTTTTCTGTATTTGTTACCGTGCTAGGTTGGCCAAAGTCTGGTTTCATTGAACATACCCTTAGGTTCTAACTTAGGATGTCCCATTACTGCAGAAAATAAAATAGTAAAGCGAGAAATGTATATAAATAGTGAAAAGAATGTGTGAATAGTGGTTAGAACGTCCTAAGTTAGGACACTAGTTCATGAGCAGCTCAGTTCTAGGCTTCTAGCTATGCTCGAGCTCAGCTTGTAGACCAACGAGCCTAAACCTAAGGTTTTTTCTAAGCTAGCTAACTCGGTCGAAAAACGATCCAAGCTAAGCTGGTAACCAAATCACTCACGGGTTGCTCTCGTACCTCTTAATAAGTCTAACATTTAGTCCATCAACAATCCAATACCACACGATCGAAGACCTAACACAAATGTCGGCCCATCTCAAGCCCTACCCTTCCTAATCCTTCTCGACCGCTTCTTATGTGTAGTCATGCATGTCACCTTCTCTCTTCCTCTTCAATCTCGCACATGAACCACCGCTATCCCTTGATCCCTCCTACAATCCTCTAGCATGGTCGTCTCCACCTTCACCTTCCTAGAATGATGCCACCACATTCCTACTCCTCCACCTTAATTCCTTCTCCAGGTGTGATACCGCCACCTCTATCCTTCGGCCTATATATAACCTTTGCTTTCCTTCTCCAAGACAAATGTTGCCCCTCTCTCCTCCCACGTACCAGCAACCTTCACCTCCCTTCTCTAGATTGGATGTCGCCGCCCCTCATCTAGCCAGCATCCAGTGCCTCCCTCGGACAGATCAGACACCCCCATCTCTCTCCTTCAACAACTACCACGCCTCTCTCTTTCGGACAAGATGTTGTTGCCTCCCCTCTTCTCCTAGTTGGACATCTTGCCCTCGCCTTCTCTTATATTGACAGAGCCACCTCTAGTTGTCTGGCACCATCTTCTTTCCCACAAAGTTGACCCTCCTTTCTAATCTCTCAGCTCATGAGTCATCATGAGCCAGCTCGAACCAAGGGAAAGCTGAAGTCGAGCTTTTTCTCTAGATCATCAGAATTGGGAGCTAAGCATGATCGAGTTGAGGCAGATCCTAGCTTGTTCAAGCTCGTCTTGTTGCCACCTCTAGAAACATGGAACAAAAGTCCTAACATACTTGCAGTTTGTTGCCTATTGCCACCGCCATCACCCATTTGTGTAAACAAAAATTACTCATCAACGCATGCACTTGCATTATAGCAATTCTGGATTTATAATGGCCTAATTTACACTAGCAACTAAATCAATGGTCTGGAACCCATAATTTTGATTGAGTAGCTAGCTAGGACATATACAGAGGGCGTTAAATTGAAAATAGTAATAAAAGTCTAGATATATTTTATCCTAGTGAAAAAGGTAGTTTTTTTTAATCCAGCAACACGTACGTACTGGCTTTCAGTGGGATAAGAATCCGAAAGAAAATAAAAAGGAAGAAAGGAAAAAAAACGATGCAAGGCACCGAGGCACTACTGTAGAGCAACCGTTGCTGTGCGATGCCGCCAGACCTGAGCCTGCCTACCTCGCCCACACGACAAGCAAGCTCCCGCATAGCACCACAACATAGCCACTAACAAAACCATTAACCTTCAGCAGCCACGCCAACTCACGCCAGTGTTCAAGCAAAGCAAAATGGCTAAAAAAAGTTGATCTAGGCTGACGACCCATGACAAAGCTGACAAGAACTGAGGCGACGCATCCAACAAGGTAGCGGCGACAAAAGTCGATCATCATCGCCAAGCCTGCTACCATGATTTTCATCCAACAATGAGGAAGGAGCACCCCAATATGGCGGTGCCTCCAAGAAGAGAGCGGCATCTAATAACGCGAAAAGGAACGGTGACCATAGCCTGTGACGGCAGGATACGCTTGACACCCGTTTTGTTTTCAAGTCATAGATGTCAAATTTTGAAGCATTTTTCTCCAAAAACAAACATTTTGAATTATCAGAATCATCTCTTAAATACACCGAAGCCGTTTCACATAAGCTTTAAGCCCACCCAAACCAAACAAGCAGCCAGCTAGCTAGGCATGCATGAACAAGCTATTTTGGAAACCGCTGCTGTACCAGGAACGACAAGATCCGATCTTTTTCTCCATTGGGGCCACGACGAGAGCGACGCTGTTTTCTCTGCCGCACATACATGCACACGCACGCACGGACGCCATGACGCCGCTGCTTCGCATGCCATTGCCGTTGCCGCATCGATCGTTTCTAGACGCCGGCGGCGGCAGCGGCAGATCGATCGACGGAGGAGCCGAGCACCGGCAGCACTGGTCAAAAAGCGGCTTTCAGCACGACCGAAATGACAGGACCCAAGCGCAACTTTAGAATAGATCCACCGTTTTCAGGGCCCTGTTGGGCTCCAAGGGTAGATTTCCAGAGGTTTTTTTTTTCTAATGGTAAAAGATATGGTTTGATTGTGTTTTATAAGAATTTTAGAAAATACATACGAATTTCACCGGAATTTTTAATCTGGCTGCCGCTGCGTGCATTTTGGAGCATTGTGCGAGTGAGTTGAGTGCCTGGGAGTGACGTTTCCCTATTTCCCCGTCAAACTGAAGTCTGCAGCTTCACTGTAGGGTGCGATGGGCCACTGCACCTTTTGGAAATCGGAATAATGCAGTATATGTGACTATAGCTAGCCGGCCGGTCGTTATTACCATTTCTACGCATGTTTAATTTGCGCAAGCATGTTGCGTGCATATATAATTTCAGTGCTGATATATTATTCGGAGGTATGCAAAGGCTCTTACATATATCAACCGCTCTAAAACTATAAGGACCCTCGACACCATAGTTAATGATTTGATGATGGAAAGACATCCATATTATACCTTAGCGAACATGGTGTCCCATGTGTTTATCCGGCTAATAGATTTTTTTTAACTAAAATACCTTTTGTGGATGTAAGCTATCATAAATCTAATGTTCGATCACAAGGGTAATCCTTTTTCTGATGTGCAGCCATATTGATCGCTGTTATCTCTAATATAGTTTAAGTCTATTTTGAGAGTTATATTAATGACTTTGATCGTCTTAGGCATGGTACACCATTATATATGGCACTAGCTACCACTATATCTATATTTATTTTTACATTCTCGTTGATCTCTATATCATCTTTGTTGGCATTAACACGACCCAACATGTTTCATGTTATATGCAATTGTAGCACCATGTCCATCTCTTTTAGCTCGCATAAATGGTGACTCGGGGTCAATGTTCTTCTCTTCTCTTATGCAAACCTAAGTAGTACATTAGACGCGGGATCAATGTTTTATTTTTTAAAAAAATGAATGACATATTTGTCGACACAATATTCTAACTCTCTCTCTATTGGTTCGAATTTTTTTAGTGCTTAAACAAAATTAAAATGATCGAGGTCCCTGTTTTGTGGCGTGTATAGCCAAATGATCTCACACGTTCTTAAATTATCATTCTTTGCCTTAATTACCACATAGCATCATTGGGCGAGCTCAAATATTAGCTGTTGCCATCTCGAGATTTCGGCGAGATCCAGCTTACCTACACGGCCACCATCTAATTGAGAGAGGTCACCAAATAGTTTGAATCGGCGACGGTGACCGCCCGCTCAAGCATGCGTGTGCATGCTAATTCATCAGTCAATCACCTGGCTAGCTTCCATTCCATGTACGTACGTACAACGTACCTTCGATGGATCAGCTAATTGCGGCTGGTCGGCAGTTATACGCTGCCCCGTGTGTTAATTTGGTTTTTTTTAGGGACACAGCTCGAGGGGTAGGCGCGCACACACGCATGCACCCAGACACACACACTAGAAACAGCTGCTACTCCCAAAGGAGCAGACCTTAGGCATCGGATGCATGCGTGTGTGTACCCTCAACATTTATTGCTCTTGGGATTAAATCCCAAAGCCACTGGTGGGAGCCAGGGGTCGAACCCCCGATCGGCTAGGAGCCCACATCGCTCCCAACCAACTGAGCTACGCTCAGCTCTCGCGTGTTAATTCGTTAGACCTGGAATATACGTCGGAGAGATCGAGCTGAATAAATAAATTAGTTACGCTGAATACGCAAGTTTACTTTTAGAAGTTTTTCAATATATATGCTTCTAGAAGCTGGCCTATCAGCTCTTTTCATATTATTTTAAGAGATTTTACAGGTGAATTTATGGTTAAAAAATTGGCTAAAGTCGATCAAAATGTTTATCTTTTCAATTTAGGTAGGGCTAAGATAGGAAGCAATTTTTTCTTTGCTCTATGTTCTACACCGCAGATTCTACTTTTTTTTTCCAACTGGCTGGTCCAAACTCCAAGCCAAGTCATATTCGAGGGAAAAAAAAAAGGAGCCAGGTTAAATTTCGAGCCACACCAAGTAGAGTTTAAAAATTGAGAAGGGAGACCCAAGCCAAGCCATATTCTGAGTTAAAATATGGAAAATAAAAAAATTTAAACACCATTTGGGCCTTTTCCTATTTTATTCCAGCCCATGGTCTATTTCCCTGAACCTCATTTACTTCTTCTCCTTGACATGGGCTTAGCCCGAAATCACCTGCGCGGCCAGGCCAGCCCAATCTTGTCTCTCCCACAACTGCACCGAGCATTTGCCCAAGCTGTGAAGCTACAGTAGACGGCGCCGCCGCCGCTGGCCGTTGTCCCTTTCTGTTCCAACTCCGGCGCAGCAACCCAGCTCCCCGCCGGCCAGTCCGAGCCCACTGCGCCACCGCGCTGCACCGGTGAGCCACCGGAGAGGGCCGCCACATCATGAAGCGACGAGTTTCCCATATATAGCGTCAAGGGGATTATGGCCAGATCGACCACCTCTCCACGGCTCCACCGTATAAAATTCTTACTATGCCAATCCGGTGAAACAAAAAACAAAGTTCTTACAGAGTAATTATCAAACTCCGTGCAAGTTTTAACGATTTTTTAACTTATTATTGAATTTCGGCTATTGGTTTATTATACATATCGGTGAATTCAAAAATTCCTTCCTTCTGAAAAATTTCTGACTACAGGGAAGTGGAACGAAAGGTTGGTGGAATATACTCCTAGTGTAAGGACAGTTTATCAAATGGAATTTTAAACAATTCCTTCCTGCACAACCTCCGGAATTGGTGCAGGACAGTCTTGGTTTAGTTACTAGAGTAGTTAGCTTGGCCTTAAACAAGGTTCTTGCATCCGGTATGTATGTCAGTATGTGAGCATGTCCCGCGGGGCGTAGAGATCCTCTGCCGTTGGTTACAACGGCAGAGGATGAACAGTAACCATGCCTTTATAACTGATGAACAGGGCAAAACAGCGGAAAACGAACAGGACCTTTGAACAGTGATCATGAACAGTGATTTTTGCTACAGTGCCCATGCCTTTTGACTTGTTTGCTACGGTGCACCTCTGCCTTTACACTACCAACGGCAGAGGATTTGCTTCCGTCCCGCGGGACGGTTGCCACAAGGAAACATCCATTGGTATATAATTCTTTTCTAAAAGTGGGAATTTTGGGCAAGAGAAGTGTTGTGGAATTATTTTGGCAGTGAATACCGAAAAAAGAAAAAAAATCAAACTTTAGAAATCTTAGGATAAATGATTGTAAAATTTTCTTTCAGCAAAAACGACCATCACTTTTCATTGGACTAACCTGTCTAACCACAACTTCCATAATTTTTTTTTAAAATTGCTTAGTATTCGCGTACATATCCTCACGTCACATGTCGAGCTGTTCTTTCGTAATTATACTCTCTCCTTTTTTTAAGGTATATTTTGTTTCATTAGGACAAGACTTTGACCAACAATTGCTTCATTAATATGTCATTTATGTGATACAAAATCATACCCATATGTAAGTATTTTTTTAATACAAATCTACCAACATCAATCTTATGTCATAAAAGTTATGTATTAATGAAGTAAGTGTTGGTTAAAACTTTGTCCTAACGAAACAAAATACGCCTTACAAAAAAAGGTGGGAGTACGCGTGTTGAGTCGACACAGGTGAACCGATCTGGTAAGAGCGTTTCTTCAATTATATATCGGGTGTATCTATATCTATATATATCTATATCTATATCTATACTATATATTAAAGCGCTAGCAGGGTGAAACCCCGTGCCGACGCGTGTATGTACGGTGGCTGCTCGATCGCCCGTGCGGAGGCCAATCTGGCCGTCCACGCACTGCCCATCAGCCCCTGCTTCCGGGAGGACAGCTTTGCAGAGATGCCCCTGATGTTTTCGGTTTTTCTTTTAGTACATTTGCTCATTTCCCAATGAATTAGTTCTGATTAATTTGATTTGCCCTCTTTCTTGTGCTCATAATTATTGATGCGGGCTGGCACGAGATCGCTGTTACCGCCTAAGTTATTCCAATAAGAAGAGGTAATATTTATGTTTCAGCTCATTTTGGAAGGTAAATATGATAGATGACTGCCTTTGTGTACACTTATGCATGTTATATTTTCGACATTTACTCATAGGCGCCCATCTATTTTACAGTTGTTATGTCCCCTTCATTTTGCTATATTTCGACCAACGATTCATTGGAATTGGTTGTCATTATACATGGTAAGCTCTTTGTTGTGCTCGCGAGGCTCATTGCTGCCTTTGTTACTGATGTGTTCTTGCTAAATTTTCCATATTTACGTGTCGCTACCAGTGAATATGTGGTCTGCCATGACATTTACAATGTCCTGCTACAATTTTTTATTTCAGTTCTTTGTCTCGCCTAAAAAATTATATGCAGCTTGGTTGCATGCCTTCTTCAGGTATGATATTGATGAACCTGCTGGCTTCTTGTCAGCGTCCGAAAATTTCTTTGAACTGCCTACACATACATGCTTCCACATTTATCTAAACTACTTGAGGAAGAGAGCTACATAATATATCTTCATATTAGCCCATGCTTTTGTTCCATGGTAAATTCTAAGGAGGATTTTTTGTGCTTGACAAAGCCTTTGGATGGATGTTGTATGGCCGTGTTTCGTCCCCTCTTCCCTGTGAGTTTGGTTTTTGCATATTGGAATTTCATGCCACGCTCTACAGCTTTGTGTAGATAAGGTGAAAGCGAACCAATTTTGTGCTTCCGTTTCTTTCTGTTGGATTCTCCGAACAGAATAGGCCGCCTGTGTCTAATCTTGGTTTATTTCATTTCCGTTCACTTTATCCTACAAGGCTCATTTATCTTGACCATGTGTATAGGTTGAGTTGACTCATTTCTGGTTCTGAGTACAACAAGCGTTGCTACTAGAAAACAAAGTTCTTTCTAAATAAATTCCCACCATGTAGTGCTATCTTCTCTTGTATTTATGGCCATCTCCTTCACATCACATGTTAAGGATATAATACCGTCTTGCTTGCAATGATTTATTTTATTGACCCTGTGATTAATTGCTCGTCGGTTCAAGCAAAGGAGCTTGCCCAAAATGGTAGATTTTTATTTCTTGTACTTTTTTTTTTGGCTATAATGCTAATTGGCTGATTTACTTGAGTTTTGTCAATATCTTGCCTGCTTATGATACTCATTAAATTTGGATGATGGAATTAAATAATTTATCCCTTTTGTATGTCAGTTTATTTTTTATGTTGTTTGTAATTTCTAAAATTTAAACAACAGGTGTGAGCTTATGAGAGGAAATCTTCGAGATTCTTTCCTAGATGGAGAAAATCGATGTGCAGACCTTCAATTAAAAATCTGCCATGCGGAAGAGATGGAAACGACTGACAACTGACAGAAGCAAGCATTTGCAGACAATTGTTTTGAGGGAGGAGATAAAAAGGACAGTTTTGTTGTCATATGTACTCCCTCCGTCCCAAAAAGAATGTCATTCTGGGATTCAAATTTTGTCCCAAAAAGAATGTCATTTTAGGGCAATAAATGCTAGATTCCTCTCCAACCACTATAAAATACCTATAGATCCCCTCCCACCACCAATTCCTCATCCAACTACAGCTAATAAATAGGGGCATCCAAGTCATTTCACCTCTTAGATAATTTGAATGTTTGAATGCTAAAACGACATCCTTTTTGGGACGGAGGGAGTATTGCAGTGCTCTGAACTTTGTTTAATATTTAAATTGTTTGACTTATAATACCGTTTGTATGTCTTCAAATAATTTTTTGCTCAGAACGGTTCACTCTGTTCATGCCTCTATGCAGTCCGCCATTGAGGATATTATTAGACATGGTGTTATTGATGTTATAGACCAAATACAGATGTAGAAATCAAAGCATAACGAGCTAGAGGGTGGACCAAGTAGATCTTGACAAGTTTACTTGCAGTAGCAAATACACCGTTTTTCTGGAGTACTGCTGGTCCCTTCTTTCAATGTTTGTGTTTAGTTTTGCCGCTTTAAAAGTTTAAATACATTTGTTAGTGTCTGCCAAGGTGCAACTGTATCCTTAATATCATTTTTTGGTTTTCTATATGAAATATTATAGTGACCATAATTGCTGGCTAGTGCACCATAGGGGTGCTAAATTTACATGGTCATGTTACATGTGGTTGTCAAATTTACATAGTAATGACCAAGAAGCTGCATGAAAAAAACAAGTGTGATCTTGTATACAGTGGCGGAGCCAGCCCATGTGAGGAGCCTGGGCCCAGGCTAGCTGGCCCATCTTAGAAGCTATAATTTGCAGCCCAACAGTCACAATCCCTCCCTTGTTAGCAGGCCGGAGCCTAGGCCTGGGCCCAGGGTGGCCAGGCCTTGGCTCCGCCACTGCTTGTATAGTACTTTTAAATTCCAAGTACTTTGATCCATGGACGATCCCTTGATTTATATGGTTACGTTGCACTGACCTTTTTCTAGCCTTTCAACATGCCATTTGTATTCCAATATATTGATGGCATAGGGGCTTGGAGTTTAAAGAAAATAAATATTTCGATATACCTTTCTTTAACGTTTTCTTTTTTTTATATGACAATCTCTACTCCTAAAAAGCAGCTTATGGTGATGAGTGGCTGCTCGTTAGATGTATCCTGGCCATCCAAACTTATCCAACGGTTCCCATTGCACGTTTCCAAAGCCAGCACCCTCCCACTCCCACGGCTCCACCGCCATATGTGCCCAATCCACTCGCACCTCCATTTCAAAAAGAGTGAGCCGTTTAAATGAGAGAGAGGTGGGAGGAGAGAGGAAGGAAGGAGAGAGAGAATACGGAGCAGAGGGAGAGAGGAAGGAGGCAGCACTGCGGTAGGCTGCGGCTCGCCGGCGGCAGGGCGACGGTGGCGGCGCTGGGGCAGCGCAGCGACATCGGCAAGTGGCGGCGGCACGGCGGCGGAACCGAGAGGGGAAGGGGAAGAGAGAGATAGGAAGGGAGAGAGAAGGGAGGGAGAGAGGCGGTGATGCGGTTGGCCGGCGAGGAAAGCGGCGGAGGAGCAGCCGGCGACGGCGGAGCAGCAGAGGTGGCTCGGGCTGCGCCCTACCCCCATGGAGCCGCCGCGCTGCCACCGGGAGCCGCCATCACCGACGCCGGCAAGGCCCTGATATTTCCCTTCCCCGATGGCATTGAAATACATTGCAGTGGTGAGTTTATATGAATACTCTACATTTCATGCTTGGTTGGAACAGTCGAACAAAGATGGTTCAGTTCAGTAACCATAGCAGATTCAAAGATATTTGGTTATGCTGCTAGAACATAGTTGTGTAATTCGTGGCCTGCATCATTTGTTTTGAGCTTTTAGTATTAGTTTGTTTGTTGTCAGAAGCAATTTGTCAGCTCTGACGGCAGATTGTTTACGTAATAATAATCCGTATACTGCTTTGGATTTGAGTAGTAAGGTACAAACCATATGAGAAACTAGACACCTTACAGAACAAATCTTTTTTTAGTGCATATAAGATTATAAGAATACACCTACTATAGATTCTTGAATTGGTTCATGTGTTGCAAATGAAATCAATTTTATGTAGATGTAGGTAAAACAACTTTGAGGGCAATAGAAAAAAGTAGGTTATGAAGGTGAGGTAAGCTAATCGACCTTCATTGAGCCATGTCTGTTTGGTGCTCTTAGTTTAGGTTCTACTGCTTGTTAGTGTTCATGATTGGTTATTTCATCTGTCAGAGATACCTGCTGATTAGAATAGGCATGAAGGATACACATATTGTAAGGCAGTTTCTATGTAGGTGCATATATATGTAACTGCAATTGGTATTGGCAAGTGGTCAGGTTTTTGATTTTTTTTTTTAAATAGTAAGCTGTTCAGGGCTTCCAGTTTGTTTTGGTTTGCTGATCACCTGGCAAATGCTTTCGCATATATAAGAAATAGGTAGACTGTACAAGAGTGCAGGGATCATGCATTCATAGTTCATGCTAGTTCAGATGATTCACTGAGTTCAGTTTTGATGATCATACGGTTGATTGACGCCTGATCTATCTAAAATTGGAACACCTTCATGCTGGAAACTTCACTTGATTGCAATATAGTTCAGAAGGTTCACTTGCTGAAACATGGATATGTGATAAATTGGGATGCTGGAAAGACAAGAATTTATAAGAACTAGCCTTCCCCCTTTTGATAGAGAGCTACACTTCCAGTTATCCAATCTTTTGGAAATCTTAGACACCATAAAATCCCAATCACTAACTTTACTCTTGGTATAACTAACTGGGACACCTAGGTAATGCATTGGGAGGACGAGTTTCCTATATATAGCGTAAAGGGGATTATGGCGACATCGACCACCTCTCCACGGCGCTCCACCATATAAAATTCTTACTATGACCAATCCGGTGAAACAAAAAACAAAGTTCTTACAAAGTAATTATCAAACTCCGTGCAAGTTTTAATAATTTTTGAACTTATTATTGAATTTCGGCTATTGGTTTATTGTACATATCGGTGAATTAAAAAAATTCCTTCTTTCTGAAAATTATCTGACTACAGGGAAGTGGAACGAAAGGTTGGTGGAATATATGAGTGTACGTTTTTGGGTTTGTGTTTAGAATGTCTTAATTTCCTAGTGTAAGGACAGTTTATCTAATGGAATTTTAAACAATTCCTTCCTGCACAACGTCCGGAAATGGTGCAGGACAGTTTTGGTTTATAAGTTGTTTGGTTGCCTTCTCAGTTAAACCACGTTGTATGAGCTGAGCCAGACTGGTTGGAGCCAGGCTGAGATGATGCAAATGGTTGTTATTTGGTTCGGTGTATGAGATTGTACAGACTGTGTAGAGATGTTGTTTGGTTGACTGCACTAAGGAGAGAATGGCATAGAGAAATTCAAAAGAGAAATGAAACATTTTTAAAAATAAATTTTAGAAGATCAAAATAACAAAAAATCAATTACGAAAATAAAATTCAAATGAAAGTCTCATAAATAAATAAATTCAAAAATTAAACTTTTAAAATTCATATGGTAAGTGTGGTCTCATTTTGTTCAAAAAAAATATCAATAACCCATTTTTTAAATCGGTTTGGTAATCGAAAGTACTAATCAAAAGATATAGCAAATAAATGAATCAAATGTGTCGCTACATCCGCAGAGCCTGGTTATGGGGAAACGCCCAATTTGGTCCTATCTCCAGAGTCTGGCCCGGAAGGGTTAATTGCATCTGGAGAGCCAGTTTAGATAGGTGAGAAGACAACCAAACACCCTTGTTTTGTATCTCTAAATGCAAAACTCCCAAACAGCCTATTAATTATCGGAGTAGTTAGCTTGGCCTTAACAAGGTTCTACCATCCGGTATGTATGTCAGTATGTGAGCATGTCCCGCGGGACGGTTGCCACAAGGAATCATCCATTGGTATATAGTAATTCTTTTCTAAAAGTGGGAACTTTTGGCAAGAGAAGTGTTGTGGAATTAATTTGGCAGTGAATACCGGAAAAAGGGGGAAAAAATTAAACTTTAGAAATCTTAGGATAAATGATTGTGAAATTTTCTTTCAGCAAAATCGACCATCTCTTTTCATTTGACAAACCACATCTTTCATTTTTTTAAAAAAAAAAATTGCTTAGTATTCGCATACATATCCTCACTTCACATGTCGAGCTGTTCTTTCGTACGAGCAGATCTAAATCAAGAGCATTTCGTATAGTATTATACGGGTGTGGATTCGACACAGGTGAACCGATCTGGTAGGAGCGTTTCTTCTTAATATCAGTTGCATGTGGTACATATACTGGATAGACCACTCTATTCGAGTCGCCTTTTGTGTTTCTGCTGTTGTGTAAGCTAAATGGCAAATACTCCAGAAAGATTAATTTATATTCCATAAAGCGATTGATGTTGATTCATTCTATTCCGACTAGAAACTGATGCGAGGAGCAGTAGCAACAAATGCAGGACATATATACCCAACCCTGATCCTCTCAGTCTGAATCCCAACCATTGTGCATGCGCCGACTAGGAAACAGTACAGGTGATGACTGGCGAGTGACGAGCGATGACCGGCTAGCGCATGCGAATGCGAGCGATGTTGCGTTCGTGAAAGAAAGGCAGAAAGATGCGGTGGCGCACTAGTGTCGTTTCTTATTTTAGTTTTGTTTTGACTCTGTTTAGAAGTTTTGCTGTTTCTATAAACCATTCGGGTAGTATTTTAAAATAATTTTTAAAAACTTTGTTGGATTTTTTAAAAATCTTAAAAATACTTTAATGATTTGTTTATTTTTTATACCTCTTTTAAAGGTATCAATTTTTTTTTAACTACAACAAAACCTAACACAGAAATCAATGGGTGCCTAGATCGAGCTACAATACAAATGAAATGTCACGTCAATCCTGGGACACCACAGAACAAGCCATCCGATGAGTCGGTTCGAACTCCACTTTGGTCACTTCAGTTTGCCCAAAAATGGATAATCAAAAAAGTCTATATACGGAGTATTAATGTGAAGAATGTTCAGGGCCACAATATATTTCCGTCTTCCGTTGTGCTTGTACTTTTGGTATCTTCAATCTTCATACGTGGTACCACTTACGGCAAGCACAATACTTCATCTCGCACATTCTTTAATTCATCGTGTTGTTTTGTACTTATTATTTTTGAAACATTTTATGAATTATCTTGAAGTTAAATAGGTTTGGTGACAAAATATGTGTTTCGGATGTCGATCGATATCAGTGGCGGACGCAGGATTAAAAGCAAGCCTGGACGAACTTAACCCTAAGAATCGTCATCGAATTAACATAATATCTATTTGTATAATTTAGATATACTTCTGGAAGGCAAACAATTTCTATTGTGTGTGGTTTTCAGCCTCAAAGTCATATTCAAAAGCTTTTGGGAGAACATGTCAGGTCATCATATTTTAAAACCATCTAATTACGGTAAAATACCTATTTAAAACAATACGCTTATTAGAATATTAAATCAAACTGTTATCGTAAGTGATGCTTCTCTTATATTCGAAGACTTTTTCATTTAAAACTGGATGAAAAAAAAATCAAATCCACATGTTCTATTTATAAGTGGATGGATGTAGAAGGCTAGAAGCAAAAAAAGCGCATGAGAATTGAACTAAACACCTCAGGGAAGCTAGCATTCCAGCCTAGCCAACTACGCTAGAGATATTGTTGTTTTAGGTTTGTAGTATTGACTTCTTTATATAGAATCAAGGGTATGTATTATGCTAAAATCCAAATTCAAGCCTGGGCAGCGGCCCCACCAGCCCTAGTGGTGGATCCGCCCCTGATCGATATGGTCCTCATTCAACATTGGCTACATTAGTTATAATATATGTTCTGTTTCATGTACAAATTTTCTTAAATAATATATAGTAGTGGTAGTTCACGCGCGCATACATATATGAAAAATCCTTTTTTACTCCTGCGAGTAGCCACTCCCGGCCTCGTGTAGCATTGCAAATGAGACACATCCACACGTAGCAATTCAAATGAGACGCGTATTTGCATTGAAATGAGCAACACATACTCCCTTTGGTGATATTTAGATGAACGTCACATACTTTTTTTTTGTGGTATCTAGAGGAACATCACACACTTTCTTTATTTGTATATAAATGAATTTGCATATACTCCCTTTGTTGGTATATAGATAAGAGTAAATTACACTTTTGCCCCTGGAAGTTGGACAAAAATCTCACTTAGCCCCCTAAACTTTGTTTTGTGTCACGTGGCCCCTAGAAGTTGTTTCCATATGCCATAAAGCCCCTGAAAGTTAGATTTTGTTGCACCACAACCTCCGGAAGTTGGTTTTGGGTGCTGAAAAAATTAGCCTGCGTGACACCCGGAAACAACTTCTAGGGGCTGCTTGACACAAAATAAAGTTTAAGGGGCCAAGTGAGATTTCCGTCCAACTTTAAGGGGCAAAAGTGTAATTTACTCAGAAATTGCACATACTCCCTTTGTTGGTATTCAGATGGATGTCACATACTCCTAGTGGCGAATCCACCGCTCAAGTAGGGGGCAGCTGCCCTGGCTCCCATGAATGTTCAAGGGATATAGGGGTTCATCATCAAAATATAAAATTTTAAAAGTAGTATCAATGGTTTTTAGCTTTTGGCATGTAATATTTCTTGAAAAAACACATAAACTATTCCGTCGAATTCGGATCAAATCCGAGATCACATGACAAGGGAAAACCGAGAGAGAGAGAGAGAGAGAGAGAGAGAGAGAGGGAGAGTGAAGGCAACACTATATCTAGTATCTAGAGGAGGAGGTGAGGCAGCGGCTACCAGAGAAGAGCGGCGGCTCAATAAAGGCAAGGAGGCCGTGACCCGCGAGTCTGATGTGAGCAAGGGCGGATCTAGAGCGAAAATGACCGGAGTTCACCCCTTCACAGATTATCATACATAGCATCTCCAAGAGAGGCCTTATTGACTGTATCTCTCTCTTTTTTATTCTAGAAAGATAAGACTTCAATAAAGGGCACCCTAAAAAACATGAAAATAGTTAAGGGCCATGTAAAGAGCTCGTAAAATTTACCATCCAACTAGATAACTAGAAGCGAAATTGGTATATCCGAATTAGGTAGACAGGAGTTAATTTTAGGTTACTATTGTCGTACTAAAGTATTTTAAGCCTAAAACCTTTTATGGCATACCAAAAATGTCTTATAAGGCTCATTATTTAGGTACTTCTCTTGGAGACGCATAAGCAATATTGTAGCCATCGTATAGTATCTAAATTTTTTCAGCATATATAAATAAACCTTGATTAAAACCTATGATAAATCATAAATGGTTGATCATTATTAATTGTCCATCACCATGGAAGAATGAAAGCCCAGTTCTTAAACATTAAGTTCTTTAGAAAAACAATCACCATTCATCAGATTGAAATACCCTTTGTGAAAAAAGGAAAAAAATTGACGAGGAAAAAATACATGCAACTTTAAATCAAATGCTATGTGCCCAATAGCTCAAGCTCGAAAGATGGTTCAAGTAGAGAATCAGAGAGATTAACTAGAAAATAAGAGTTTGTAGCTAATATTTTTTATGAGTGATGACTAGTGCCTATGCAATTTGCGTGCTTTCCAATATTCTGCCTTTTTTTTATGACGACAGTCACAACATTGTGTTGTTCTGATTCATGGTGATTGCATTTGAGCCCTGGTCTAGTCGACTAGAAGGTCTATTTGCCGCTATGTTTATTGGCCTAGCGCCTTCTTGGTTGCATGGTTTGCCATCCGAGGTTCACTGACATCGGGATGGGTGGTGCACACATGGACCGACGAAGCTAATTCAAGGTAAAAAAAAAAATTGTTGGACCCGGTGTCCTATGACACCGGTTAGGCCAACATGGATCCGCCCCTAGATGTGAGTGATGGCCTGATCAGTTCGGTGAGGAGGCGAGGCCATGGTGAGTACATGCCAACGAGGGGGCAAAGCACAGTGGTGAAACGGCACAACAAGGAGGCCACATGCGAGGCAAACAGAGGTGGTGGCCTGGCAGCGGCGAATAGGAGGCAAGGGCAGACTAGAGAGGTGTGCTTGGGCTAGACCTGGGCAGCCCGGCCCAGCCGTCTATCGGGTCAGGCCTAGGCTCGACGAAAACACAAATTAAGCGGTGGTTGGGCTGGATTTGGGCCTAGTCCCACGGGAGCGGTCTTCTCAAAACTCGGCCCAAAGCCCGACCTGACCCTGTGCATGTCTAGTTTGAGCAACGACTATATATGGTGAGGGAGTTTTTTTTAAGAAACCAGCATAACACCTAAATCGGTTGGTTTACTTATTGATTAGAGATAAAACTACATAGAAGAGTGGAATTTTTTGCAAAGTGGAAATTTTATAATGGCATTAATGCAATTTACCCTATTAAATATATAAATATATAGAAACTAGATATTTATTGTGTAGTCTTATCTTTGATTAATAAGTAAAAAAATAGAATAGGAATAAGATAAGATTCAACGATGATTACGTTAAAGATATTTTTTGAGTAAATTGCACTTTTGCCCCCGGAAGTTGGACGAAAATCTCTAATATACTATATCATATTTTTTTAACATAAAAGCATTGATTTTTTTTCATAGATGATTCTAAATTTAGTTAATATGGTTTGGATTGTACCACATGGCGATAACACACTAAACTCTTAGATTGTATGAAAGAAATAGAAACGCTTTCTTTTAAGAAGATTAAAATGACAATCTCTGCATTACCTTCTTTAGAAGATCCTGATTATTTTATATATCTGATCTAAATATTTGAATGATAAGTATAGCCAGTTGTATAGGCTCCTTTGACAATAAACTTTAAAGACAGTAACGAGAAGCAAGTGAAGCCCTTCGAGTATGACTTGATGAGAAGGTAGAATTTGTAACAATTATTAAGGATGCTATACAAAATAGATAATGTCGTAGTATATGTGTGGCATACGACGATTGCCTCTACCATTGACTAAACGCAGGAGACGAGAGGTCTTTTTGTGCTTCAAATGCCAAAATTATATACATCAAAAAGCTATATATGCTAACTCTTCAATAAACATCTAAAAGTCTTTTGCTAACTTTTTACTAAGAAAATACTAAGCTACATATGATGGCTCTATGCTTCAAGCAACGGCCAAAAAATATGATCATACAAACATAGTGACACATGATACAATATCTAATACCCAACGGGGTTCAATCGTACAAGTTTATCATAAATGCAACTTAATTCGCTGCCAAATTGATGAATTTTTTTCCTTTGCATGTACTTAGGCCTTTGCATTTCAAACCCTTTAGAAAAATCTTAGTGAAGGTGCGCTAATGCATGCATCTTCCTCTTTTTGTGGCCTTGAGTTATCTTGATAAAGCCTGTGAAAGGAACCTTGCATGCAAGGCCTGTCTTTTGAAAAATTGGCAAAGGCCTGCTAGCTCCTCCTCCTCCTCCTCCTCTTCTCCTTCTTCTTCGTCTTGTTTTCTTTTTTTTTTAAAAAAAAATACGTAGTAAAAACCAGCTACTCCCTAGTTATATTCGTGAACTGTCCTGTCACATAGTCACAAATTCCGTGCTGCGCTAGAATGTGTTGAAATTCCCTGTACCGCTGGACATGCATGTGCATTGCACCTATTTGAAGATCGATCGATCGATCGATCGGGACATGTACGATTTCAAGAACCATATATATATAAACCGCACGAACCTAAATCATGTTGCGTTGGCGTACTGATCATCAATGAGCCAAGCTTAGCTGGGAAAATATCCATGATCGATCGCAACATGCATGCAACGGATGCAGCTGGCTGCTGCCATTTGCGACCCATATCGATTGATCCAGTCGTCGTTGAACGAGGAAAACGACCTCCGCTGGCTAGCTGCTGCATGCATGACTGCATCAGGGCATCATGTATTCTCTATTGTTGGTTCGATCGGTCGATGACGACGTCACCACCAATACCTCAACTGGGAATCGGAATTCCACGTCAGGCGCCTTTGACCCGGTCGCCTGGTCGATCGAAATGACAGCTCAAAGTTCAAAGGGGTCTTGTGGTATATTCTTTTCAGCGAATTTCTAATTATAATACGAAAACTTAATTATCTTGTACTCCCTCCGTTCCAAATTATAGGTCGTTTGACTTTTTTGACACGTACTTTGACCATTCGTCTTATTCAAAAAAATTTATAATTATAATTTATTTTTGTTATGATTTAGTCTATCATGAAAGGTACTTTAATAATGACTTGAGTTTTTTCATATTTTCACTAATTATTTGAATAAGACGAGTGGTCAAAATACGTGTCAAAAAAGTCAAACGACCTATAATTTGGAACGGAGGGAGTACTGAAACTATTTTAGCTCTTTGATTTTAATTGATCCAATAGTGCATAAAACTGAAAAGTAAGACTCAACCTGTACAATGCCATCATATTTGTACTCCACAACAATAGAAGCAATGTACTGGAAGGTGTTTACAAAAAAAAAGGTTACAAATGAAGGTGACATTGCAAATAACATAAATTTTTGTACTACATATTTTTGAAATTTTTAATTTTTTGACTGATAATTGGTAGAATAAACCTGAGGAAAATCTAAGACAAATTCTTTCTTAGTAAGTAGACAATACCTGAAGAAAATATGGTATATGCATACATACCTAGACAGAAAATGGAGTCTACCAGAAATTTCCATTGGTCAACTCCTGTTATATATGTTCCTAAAGAATCAAAGTCTGTACAACACTGAACACCTACCAACAAAATATAACAGGCCAAGCACAGAACACATGTAAAAGAACAAAGAACACGAAAACAACATGGATCTATAAAAACTTACTGCACATGGCTGTTTTCAAAATGCATGTATCGTCTAAGCCTCTATCAAAGCAGATGAGATTTGGCATTCATAATTTCTACGAATTATATATCCTTCACCCAAGAGAATCAGTGTATGCATCGTATAAAAACATATATTAGCCAGATCCAACATATTTGCAACATATGCATTGAGTTGCCATGTGGAAGAAGACGAAGAATTCACGCACTACAGTTTAAGAGCAGAGTTTTGAGAATCAAAATATGACGATCTGTGTAAGCCTAGGATACCTGGATACTTCAAAAAAACCTGCGTACCCGTATCTGGACACGTATCTGATACGTCCGGATACGTATCCGGGGCGTATCAGCTAATTTCATGATTTTCAAATAATTAAAAAAAGGGGATACGGGCGGGATACTGGAGGACACGGGTGGGGTACTTCTCATTCCATTTCTTGCCCCTGACAGCCCGTGCCTCTCACTTCCCCGCGCCCTGGAGCCATGCTCCCTTTACCCTAGCCGCCAGCCTTCGCCGCCCCCCGCCGCCGCCGCCCCCATCGCGACCCCCCGCCGCCGCCCCGCCGCCGCTGGGCAGCCGCCGCCGCAGATCTGAGGGCGCCGCGTCGCCGCAGCAGCAAAGCACGAGGTGCCCACTGCCCAGGACGCCGTCGCCCGTCGAGGTCGTCGCAGCAGAGATCAGGTGGCCATCTCCCTCTCCCGCTCTCCCCCTCCCTCTCCCTCTCCCTCTCCCGCTCTCCCTCTCTATTGTTCAATGAGTGCAATGATCAATTGTTCATACCATGGTTTAGGACACAACAATTCAACATTTATATCAGGTAACAAACTAACATTATATCCCCTTTGTAACTACCTATTTTATTTTCTGCATTTTGTATATTTACATATATAAAAATATAAAAATTATATGTATATATATAAACGTATCCCTGTATCCTAGTTTTGGCGAAATCACGGTATCGCCGTATCGCGTATCCGTATCCCCGTATCAATGCAACATAGTTAGCAAATGTATGCCATCTACATCATAACTTTCCACAATTTAAGGTAAAATAAAATAACATATGATACCAAAGAAACCATAAATTTATTTCTATATTTTGAAGTCGATATGCTCCAAAACGTTCAGGTAATTTTCAATTTTCCATGCTGAGACTTCATATTCCTCTTAAACTGCGTATCCTCAACAAAGAGTTGAATTCCTAAAACTAACCTGCATAAGAGCAGTAGCAACAGCAAAAACCACATACAGGTCGATGATCTGCAGAAAAATTACCGATAATAGAAATGTTCAGTAATAGGCTGGATAATACGATGAACTCAGGTAATAGAGAAGATAAAAAAAAAAATCAAATCAGGTTACCTTAAGATTTGTTGGTGTGGCAGCATAGGCCTTACTCAGGGACTGGATCAGAAGTTTGAAATCACTCGTGGCCTTCGGCATCCTGAAAAGGCACTGGATCTGGGATCCAGAGGAGGGGGTGAGGCAGCGGTACCAGAGGTGAGGCGAGGCGGCGCACGGCGGCGAGGCGGCGCCAACGAGGCAACGCACAGCGGCGAGGCGGCGCCAACGAGGCAACGCACAGCGGCCGCCACCAGCGAGCGAGGCAGACACGGCGATCTGGCGGCGTCGTGGAGGAGGCGAGGACTATGGAGGCATTGGCAACATGCGACGCAGATGCGGACATCGGACATGGGCCAGCGAGATCTGGGCAGCCCGGTCCAGCGCCCGGCCCGTCCGTTTGTCGCCCGGCCGAGCCTAGGCCCGACGAAAATGTTTGAGTTGAGTTTAAAGTTGAGTTGAGTTTAAAGTCGTCCGGCCGAGCCTAGGTTCAGTTTAAAGTTGAGTTTTTTTTAGAAAAAAGTGCCAGTTTGGTCCTTTAACTTTTACGTTTTCGCCAAATTCGTCCATAAAGTCCAAAATCAGTTTTGGCACGTCCCCGATCTTTCAAAACCGTGATGATTTGGTCCCTTGACAGGTCAAACTTGGATTTGAGGGCGGTTTTACCTGATGTGGCGCTCATGTGGCAGATTCCGCTTACATGTGGCAATCTACATAACACTCCACGTGGCTTTTTTTTTCGGGCCGTCGGCACCATCTTTGGTAATTTGCAATTTTCGAGATCTTATGTTGCTTCGATGAATTTGGGATTAACACGAAAGTTGTAGATAATTTTGATACGCATCTTTTTTACATAAACAACTTTTTTATTTGAGCAACATATGAATTTCTAAAAAATTATTTTGCCTCCGCCTGCTTTCAGGCCGACGGCACCATCCTCTGTAATTTGCCATTTTCGAGGTCTTATATTGCTCAGATGAATTTGGGTTGAACATGAAAGTTGTAGATAATTTCGAGATGCATCTTTTTTGTATAAATAAGTATGAATTTATAAAAAATTATTTTACACCATATCAGCTAAACCCGCCCTCAAATCTGGGTTTGACCGGTCAAGGGACCAAATCAGCACGGTTTTGAAAGATCGGGGACGTACCAAAACTGGTTTTAGAGTTCAGGGACGAATTTGACGAAAACGTGAAAGTTGAGGGACCAAACTGGCACTTTTTCCTAATTTCAGTGGGTCAAATTATAGTAGCTTAGATTAAAATAAAATATTGAAAATTTGAAATTTTAAAAATTAAAATAAGATACCATGCCATATTAAAAGAGAGAGTCCATATATATCAACTCTAATAAAAAAAAGAGTCCATGTTAGAATAAAATAAAAATTTCATATAATCTGTAAAAAAACGTGTAAATTTAGAATAGAAAATAATGGAAATAAGAGTTAGGGGCTGTTTGGTTCGCAGCTATGGGTAGCCATGCCATTGAAAGGTCATGCCATTGTGATTTGGAAGGCATTTGGATGGTTGCCTTTGGTTGGCTCGACCCGAAAAAATTTTGGCTCGCCATCTCAATTGCACGCACGCTGAAAGAATGGCAAGGGCGCGAGATTTGGGCGCCTTTCGTTGGCGAGAAATGAGCAGCGAATTAGTGCAGCGGTTCCCATCTACATGGCACTCCCATTGGCTGAAAGACCAGCACATGCGCAAGTGGGCCCGTCTGCATGGCTCCCGGATTGGTTGGAACAAAGCACATGTGACTAGTTATTAATCGCTGATTTTTCTTTTCAGTTTCAATTAAACTTCTCAATTTTATATATATATTTCATATAGTATCCAATTTACACATATTAAATTTTATAATTCATCTAAAATTCTAGGCAATCTATTTAAATAATTTTCAATTTTTTTTAAAAAATCATCTTTCATTGGTCACTCCCTTTTTTAAAGGCTACGATCCAAACGTCTCAAAATTAGCCAACAAAAGGTCATGCCCTGGGTTGGTCATGACCATTGGATTGGCATGGCCACCCAGGGCTATGAGCCAAATAGCCCCTTAATGCAAAATTAAAGGATTGAGGCTAATAAATCTATCCGCACAAACGCGCAGGACACCATGCTCATTTATATATATTGTAGAAGGTGAAGAAAATATGTGTATGAACCACTGGTATATACATCAGTAAGTATATATCCCTACTCTTTGCACCCGAGGAATCACCTTTTTTATTATATTATATTACAAAATATGCATTTTTTATGTTACAAAAGTAGTATTCTGAAAATTTTGTTGTGTTGTTTACGTTCAAAGATGTACACCTCCACATGATCTCATTAAAATATATAACTCTATTACATATGTAGGCACTTTTTTTTCCTGATCATCAGCTAGCTGCCTAGTAATTAATGGTTGGGTTGGTAGGGTACACATGCTGTTGGTATGTCTTGCATGGCTATGAGCATGTCTCATAAGACTTAACATAGAACATTGTATGACTGTTGTAAGTAAAATTGAAGAGATAAATGTAGATGAATAGTAAAAGGAAGGCTAAATAGTGTTTGAACTGGTTACGAGGCTCTCGTTGCGGATGACCTAAGAAACACGTCGATAATACCATGTTGTGTTTTAATCGGAGACGATGCACTGCTCATGAGCAGTGACGGAGACAAGAGGGAGCTGGCAGGGGCATGCCCCCCCTCCCAACGAATTTTTTTTCTTCTTTTAAATACCCACATTCGGTAATTAGGGAATGGTGGGTAGCTGGTAATCACAGCTCAATTAGCATGATAACAGTACAACACTACATAACAGTGTATATGTATTTAATGTTGCAATAGATCAACTGTTGGTTGAGTTGAATGATCGTTTTAGTTCTCAAGCAACATAGTTTCTAACGCTTTGTGCATCAAGACGTGATACATTCGATATGTCGAAAATATGCCCTTTGGTGGACAAGTTCTACCCCAAAATATTTTTCTAGCTATAAAAGTGCTAGTTGGAATGCCAACTACCACACTTTCACCTTGATGCATGCAACCATCCAGACCTACGGATACAGTACTTGCCCTCTCTCGTTGATTTGACACATGGACTAGGTAAAACAGGTAAAGCTTCGATTTATCCAATGGTTGTCAAGTTGCTACGATTAGTCATCACTCTTCCAGTGTCAACTACAACCATCGAGCGAGCATTTTCGGCCATGAAACTTGTTAAGACCCACATTCGAAATAAAATGGGAGATGATTTTCTTCGACACTGCATGATAGTCTATATTGAAAAGGAATTGGCTGCAAATATCACTTCAAAGAAACTTATAGACTTATATGATCTTCTCAATAGTCGTTGAGCTAAGTCATATTTTACATATCCACTATCATCGACATATGGTTTCACATGTCGGTGCGGTTATGTATGGTATGAGATATGCGAATTGAATGTCAAAATCTATGATATCTCCTATAGTTTGTGTGGGATGCAGCCGTCCCTAATTCCCTACACAAGTTTTTTTCACGGTCGTAGGTATATGAAATTTTATAAAAATTAAGTCACCTAAAATTGCATAACCTAAAATTTCATTAAAGAAAACTTACATAGTAATCCCAACTGATAAAAGTGTGGTACTAACTAGACCTGTTCAAATGCCGGGCCGGGCCGGGCTTCGGGCCGGGCCTGGAAAAGCTCGGTCCCGAAAAACCAGGCCCGAGCCCGGCCCGGGGCGTCGGGCCTGGAAACCGGGCCCGAGCCCGGCCCGAAGCCCGGTGGCCCGGCTCGGCCACGGCTTAAATCGGAAAAAAAACCCGAGCCCGGCCTAGCCCGACCGCCGGGCTTCAAAAACGAGGCCCGAGCCCGGGCCGATGCATCGGTCGGGCCGGGCTCGGGCCGGGTTCCCGGGCCGGGCTTCCCGTGATCAGGTCTAATACTAACTAACACATAATTTTTAGTACAGCTGAGCTAACATTTTATTTTTGAACAAGTTTTTTGGTCCCTTCATCTTTAGACGTTGGCATTTTTTTCTTAAATAAAAAAATGGATAAGCATGGTCTCCAAAATATTAATGCCATGTGGAAATGGTCTTAACCAGTCAAATAAATGTTGTGACTGAAATGGCACATCTTTGACCAAGGTTTTTGTACAATTTTTTTGTAGATTCCATATTGAATTGCATAATTTAGTCCTTGCTAATTTTATAACTTCATAGAAAGGTTTACTACATTTTATACATTTGCATTTCTTTAGTTTCAAAGAATTTTCTAGTAGCCACACTTTCACAGTACATAGGGACACTACCACCAATTTTAGGAAAATGAAGGAAATATTTCCACAAGCTCAAATAATTATAATGAACCAAAATATACATTTTATTTTCTATGTTGGAGAAACATTTTGACACAAAAAAGTAGGTTAAAAGGTGCTATGTTGGTCAAAATTGTCATTTGACTGGTCAAAATTGTCAGTTTCTTGATAACTTTTGTGTTTTGGTGATTATATGTTAGTATTACCCAATTTTGACTGTTGGGACAAAAAAGTGCCTAAAACCGTATTCGAGAGGGACCAGAAATAAACTTTGTTGTTTTATTTTATTTGATTTATATTTGTAGGTTCACATATACTGTATTTATTTACTTTGCAGGGTTCACCAAAAAAATAATTTTGTACTTCTCTTGCTTAAAATAATTAGTTATATATACTTGAACGTATTTATTGATTTGAGTCGTAGAATACAATCAAAATATTTAGGAATAAAAGACCGTGTATTTAGTTGCTCGATCGACAGTGATAATAAAAGCTCCCAAGTTTTTTTCCCTGTAGAGGAGATGATTACTTAAGTTCAGAAAATGATGAGCTCGTTACAATAAATATTTTACTGTCATGCCAATTAATTAATTTGCTCGATCGATCTGCTGATATATGTCCCTGCGTGGCCTAACTAAAGTACGTAATTAAACGAATAGCAACATGCAAGACCTACTCGATCGATTTTGTCACCGTCGGAGAGGACTACCACTATATATATTTTTGAATCGATTAAGGGTTGTATGGTCTTTAAAGGATGGTGTTCATATATAGCCTCCGAAGCGAAGTCGTTAAAAAAATGAGAACCGTGGCGAAGGGTGTTGGATCCTCATAAATGATATATAATCTAAGTTCTAGTACTATAGAAGTTAAAAAAATACAAATATAAATAAATAGGGCTAGACTGATCTAAGTTAGGCATAAATGGTCGATGCCCTTTGTTCCGAAAGGCACAAAAGCGGCTGAAATTCTCCACGCTGCACTGCACTCACTTCACAACAACAGACGACGAGGACGAGGACGACGAGGACTACGGCAACTCGTTGTCAGTGAAGTGCACTAAAGCGGGTTAGAAACCCGACCCGTTAGTGAGCCGTATATATAGCTCGGCGCACGCGGAACACAACACTACACAGCAACCTCAGCTCGCGACACCTCTCGCTCCCCAGGCGCTGACGAGCGTGCGCGGTGATCACGACCGGCCGGCCGCCGTCCATGGAGATGCCGCCGCCGCCGCCGCCGCCGGCCGGAGCCCCGGCGGCGGGGGGCAAGCCCGACCGGAAGACGGTGGAGCGCAACCGCCGCAACAACATGAACACGCTGTACAACCGCCTCGACTCGCTCGTCCGCGCCGGCGACGTCGCGCCTTCAGGCAGAGTACGTTCATGTAATCATGCCCGTCCGTTCGTGCGTGCATGCATGATGCATGAACTCACGTGAATTAATTGATTCGTGTGTGGTGGGTGTGTCAGGCGCCGGCGAGGGGAGGGGCGCCGCCGGCGACGACGAGGCCGGACAGGCTGGAGGAGGCGGCGACGTGCATCCAGCGGACGGCGGAGCGGGTGGAGAGGCTCAAGGAGAGGAGGCGGGAGCTGACAGGGAGGGCGGCGGCTGCGTCGGAGCACGGTTCCGGCGCGTCCGGGTCCTCGGCCGGGGCGGCGCCGGCGCCGGAGGTGGAGGTGCAGGTCCTGGGCTCCGGCCTGCACGCCATCCTCGTCACCGGCGCCCCGCCGAGCGACGGCGCGTCGTTCCACCGCGCGGTGCGCGCCGTGGCGGCGGCCGGCGGCGACGTCCAGAACGCGCACTTCTCCGTCGTTGGCGCCCGGGCCGTCTACACCATCCACACGCTGGTGAGCACACGGAGGCACGGAGCACTTAATTAGCGTGAACGTACGCAATTCATCGAATATTAATACTGCTAGAACAGAACAAAGAAGGGCTAACAGACAGATCGCCGTTGCAACATAAATAATGCATCAGCATAATTAAAACGATATAACAACATGCATGATGCTCTACGTGTCTGCAAGAATAGATTTATTTGTCTCAATTCTTGAATTTGATATAGATACTTGTTCCAATTATTTTCCTATTTTAATTTTATGATTTTTTAAAATTATAGCTAGTATGTGCTAGCTCTTTCTTTTATTCTAACATGGATTCTTATTTCCACTTTTTTTATTCTACATAAAAATACATTAAACTTTTATAGAACTATATAAAACTACGTGAAACCATCATGTGGAAATACAGGAAACCACATAAATTAAACTACTCAAAACAGCTAATCCATTTCGTAAATGGCTAGCAGCCCCCTTAATTGAAAGTGTTCAAGACAACGTATTGATTAAAGCCTAGCTTGAGCTTATGGCTTATGCCGTTTCTCGAGCTAAAACACTAACAAGTCGAAGCGTTTTGGCTCGAAAAGCAGCCACATATCCACTGTAAGCTTCAGATTAGTCGACATAGCTGTTTTGAAAGCGCACAATACACTAATTACCTGCTAATGTGTTATGTTGCAGATTGGAGAGGGTCAGGGTGGCATTGATAGGGTGGTGCAGAGATTGAAGGAAGCATTACGTGGAGACGTGTGAAAATTTGTCCTAAATTACTACGAGATTTACGTGAACTATTCAACATATATACATGAAATTCCACGGAGGGCTTAGCTTTGTTACAGTATTGCCCTACCAATAACCCCTAGCTAATTAGCTAGAGTTGAAGAGTATAGTTTTTAATGATGGTTAATTTGGTGCCTGCATGGATGGTGGCATGCATGCATACCGTTAAGCTTGGACAATAACACGTTGGCAAACTAGCAGTCAACGCGGTGTGAGTGCGCGATCGAGCTGTTCCTACCTGCTCTCGATCTGTAGCTGGTATAAACACTTTACACACTACAAATTACTACTGCTAAACACAAGGACGAAACTTATTTGATCTTTGACGACTTTGACTCGGTAAATTATTTTTTGTTATTTGCCGACATGTTTAATGCATGCATGGCTGGTCAATCGATCCGGAGATTCGGTCGATCATGCGCTCTCGTGTATCAGGTGCCAATATATAATGTTCAGAAATTTGCACAAGATTATTTTAATGTAGTGTGTGATGTATCATGAACAGGTTGGATTATTGTTCTGACACAATTTTTCACATGATGATGGCTAGATCGATGCTATCTATGAAATCAGTGACAGTATATTAACAGCTTGCAGCTTCGGCTTCCGATTTAGATGTATCCACGGCCATGCATTCACGGGTCTTGTTTAAACTTGCATCTGCTAACACTACGGCCACAAAAATTTTAGTAATCCATTAAATACTGAGATGTACTTGCAGTTTCGCATTAGTTACTTGATTAAATGGTTCCTACGTGTGCGTTTTTTAATGAGAGAACAGCCAATAACGTAACTTCTCTTCCCCATATCTCTATGAATGAGATTGAACTTAATTTTTCTAAAAAAAATTGAAACATCAGTTTTGATTTTTTTTTTTTCAATCTATTTTTTGAAAAAATAAAGAAAGATTTGAAATTTCAAAAAAATCCTACTCTCTCCTTTCCGGTATGTAAGGAATAATTTGTTTTCACTTTTTTTCCAATCTATAAGACGCAGCTGCATTGATCGTTCAGAAGTTCCAGAAATACCCCTCGCTGTGTAGGAAACTAATTAATTCTAGAATCGCATTATTTTCTTGCGCTGATATTTCCTTCCCTCGCATGAGCGCTGATCAAAAATCATCTTATTAATTAGGGGCAATTTAGAAATCACAAGTGCTATACACAGTCTCCTTGGTATTCACGAAAATCAAATTATGCCTTACATACCGGAAAGGAGGGAGTATGAGCTAGTGGAAATTTTACCTTGCTTGATTAATGCGAAGTTAGTTAATACGTGATAAACACCAAACTTAAAAAACGACTACAACTTAAATGGCTAGAGTATAAGATCATGTTGATTCCCTTTGTATTTTGCTGTGATATACAAAAATCCATCTATATACTAATTCATGTGTACCGATGATCCTTGTTTAACACTCAACCATCGTACGTACCCTGCAGTTGACACGTTTATCCACTATTTATTTTCTCTGCTATTTTATTTGGCCTTAATGCTGCACGCCAAACGTTTATTAACGCGACGAGTGGTGCTATGGCATTCGTATTTCTATTCTAACAACGAACAACTGCTTGTCAACCCTCAGTTTTAACTTATCTTGAGAGTCGGAATCCCATACACTAGCCTCTGGATCGGTACATTAGTGCGGAAGATCATATAGCCGATACAAGTATACATATATTAAATAGAATCCCTGAATATTATATACCATGTTACGTCCTTAGGCGAGTTTATTAAGGCGGACAGTACACGCCTTAATATACAAAACAATGTTCAGAGTTTGCAGCTATCACTAAAATATGTACCCAAAAGAATCTTCTATCGGCTAGTGTCCTGCCAATGACCGGAGCAACCTCTAAGACTCGTCAGGTCCACCGAACTCTTGTCCCTCGTCTTCGTGGCACTCGTACGGATCTTCCTCGATTCCCTTGTCTAGAGAATATAAATAGGCGAGGTCAACGTCATCTAAACGCTGGCTAGTTAACACCTTAATGCACATAGTGTTTAGAAGGATTTATTTGGAGGAAAGGTTTATTTTATTTGCGTAAGGCCAGGTTTTCTAAAATTTTGAAATTATCCTAACTAGCATAAAATAGAATTTTTCTTGTTTATATAAATCAGAGGTTTACCATCTTAATAATGCACCTTAACCCAACTGATCAACCAACCATTCCAACCAACCCACAATAGACCAACTCTCGGCCAAATACCCAAACAGCTTGACTGATCACCCCGACTTTCCTCTTGTTGCCCCCATCATTTCCTAGATCCGCCATCTTTCCAAAAATTGGCAATCATGTTGTGGAACACACTTGCCATGGCATGCCCGCCTCGGCCTAGGGGTTGCCAGCCCTCACTAGCCGACAGTCACCCTGGGAAAGTGTGGCCTTTATCACCCTTGGTGATGACCCATGCCGGTCCCTATCGAGAATGGTCCTAAAGAGCCTCCGCAGAGCGCTCAAAGCTAGCGATCCAAGACCCGTACTCCGCGCGATGGCCACGCATTGTGTTGGAACCATCCCTCAGATGGCAACGATCTCCCCGCTACGCGTGTTACCCCGCGCTCCTCCTAGGTAAGCCCTGGCTAAACCCAGCACCAAGCACCCTATGCCTCAATCATCAATCAGGATGTCCTCTAGGGGGCAACCCACCGATCAATCTCTACTTCCACGGTCATCAACCGTACCACACCTAGACTATCCCAACCGACCGACCAAACTAGACCGACCTCCCACATAACCTTACCCTCAAACACAATCAGCCCAACATGCAACTAATAGCCCTAACTATCATATGTCATATTATAATTGAATGAAGAGAATGAATAACCGGTGAATATCGATTCATCGTTCCGTGGCGATTGCCAAAAGATTTGTTTAAGCCTAAGCCAGTCTAAGCAAGTTTTACCCATTAGGTAGGGTTAAAGTGATTACCAGGCTAATCATAGGCTAACAAGAGTAATGACAATCAAGACAGTCATTAAGACTAAATAGAACAAGGACATGCATGTATAAGTATTACACGATTAACAATTAGACAGATTACTAGCATGCATTTAAGTAATAAATAAAATAGTTAGCAGAAAACTGGGTAAGGAATATGATATTAGCGATGTTAATCCACACTAGGGAAGTCGTAATCTCTCCCTAATACGGACAACATCTAAAGAGTAAGTGTTAACTCGCCTTGCTCAGGTAGGTGGTCCTCCTCGGCGTCACCAAACCTCCATTCGGGATCGTCTACGTCTAATCATACAATCAAACCAATAATTACTTACTAATGCAAACAGAAATCATGATGCATGCACGACCTAAGCTTCACCCTCGGCATTATTGCTTAAGATTGATTAACGAATCTAGTTCCCGTATGATATGCCATGCATGCTCTAATATTAAGTAGCAATATTATTATAATAGTCTAGCTATACCCCAAAGTACGATATCGTACGATATGGTCATAATAGGGTGATTAGGGTTTTTGGGAAATGACATACGATGACAGCTCATCGAAATTCAACATACGTATGGGGCAAAGTTTATTGAAGTTTGACATTTAATTAATAGGTGCTTCTAAATAATTGAGGTAATTCTAAGTTATATCTCACCTTAATATATTTTCTAAAGTCAGCTCATTAATTAATTTAATAGGGAATGTGCTAATTATTTGTTGGTATCTAGCAATTAAATATTCCTATGAATATTTTTAAGCCAGAATTGCAATTTTAACAGTTCTAAATTTATTATGGCATTTACTTATCCATTTTATTCTCTAATGAATTTCTAGGGTCAGATTCATTATTTAATGCAACCAAAATTATCCTAGAATTTGTTTAACCATTTTCTAAATAGAAAATCCCCCATCTCAACTAAACAGTGTCATTTCCACTTAACAGTGGTTGTTTTCATATTTTTATAAATCAGTAATTGTCTAAACAATTTATCTAAAATTTTCTAGAATTTTTTAGAGCCTCTAGCTATTTTAATTAAATCCCTAGCTAGTTCTGTAATTAAATAAATGATTAAATCGTTGGAAAAAGATAAAAATCCTTCGGGCCGATCCAGCGGACAAAGCGACCCAGAAGTGAAAACGACCCACAGCCCTTGCGCGCACACGCGCCCGCGTCTGCCAGGGTGGCAACGTCGAAGGCGGTTCTCGAAAAGGCGCCCACAACTCTGGACGTCTCCACTAAAACTGCTAGGTGGGGCCGGGGCCCACTGGACAGTGACACAGCGCTGAGGTTTTAAGCCAGTGCGTGCGGGGCTCTCTGACAGATGTGGGGCCCACAAGACAGTGACTCATCGTCGCTCGGTCGGCACAGATCTTGACGCACATTGCACGGCTCCCCGTCATCTTCTTCCTCCGGTCGTCGATGTGGTCGGTGGCGGCGGAAATTGACGCGGCGGTGCTACGGTCCATCTCCGGCCAGCAGCGTTCTAGCTACGGCACCTGGTGACTCTAGGGGTGCACGCGCCGAGGCCGGGGACAGCCGGACGCGGCAAGGCGAGGCGACAACGGCGGTGATACCGTGAGCTCACCGGAGAGGTCGCGCCGTACTGCAGATCCACAGGCTACGGGCGTGGACGACGAGAGAGATGGGCTCACAGTGGTGCTCACCACGGGTTGCGCCGGGGAAGATCGGGCTCGGAGGCGGCTGGCGACGAGGCACGTGTCGGTGGCCAGAATAGGGGCGAAGGCGGCACGACGGCTCCGAGTGCCTCCGCTGAAATTGAGGAAGGGGAAAGCTTAGGGAAGGTGTCAAGAGGCTTTGGGCGGAAGGAATCGAACTCACGCTCTCGCAATCGTCAAGGTTTTCTTCGGCGTTGGCGCGGTGAAAAATTGGGGGAAAATGGGGAAAGGACGGGCCAGCGGAACAGCGTCATGCTCTGGCCCAAAGGTGCGCTTGGCAAGGACGGGGAACGAGCGGCGCGCGACGGAAAGCGTGCGGCGCAACCGGGCGGCGGCAGAGCAGAGCAGAGGCGCGGCGTGGCGATGATGGCATGTAGGGCTGGAACACGAGCTGAAAGCTCGCGAGCTGCTCGGGCTCGGCTCGGTTCCAGCTCGGCTCGGGCTCGGCTCGTTTATAAAATTAGAACGAGGTGAACACACTTTTGAGCTCGTCACTCTAACCGAGCCGAGCCAAACCTTGGCTCGCTCGGGCTCGGCTTGTGAGCCAGCCAAGTGGAGTAGGATGGAGCCAGACACGGACACGGACATAGGCAGCTCCATCGATCAGTGCTGCAGGACACGCTCGTCCAGCTTGTAGGACACATAGGCATCAATGCAAGCATACTGGATCTGAGACACGTCAAGCTCGCGCTTCTCCCAGTTGCCCCTGACCACGTCGGCGTGCTTCTCCACGGTTAGTCCCAGCACCTCCTTGGCGTAGCCGGCGAGCCCTAGGTTGGTCGAGCTGGGACGGCCAAGGTGGTTGTTGTAGATGTCTTGCAGGTCGACCGGCGACGCGCAGACGAGGCCGTGGTCGCCGGGCCAATAACGTAACTTCTCTTCCCCATATCTCTATGAATAAGATTGAACTTAATTTTTCTAAAAAAAATTGAAACATCAGTTTTGAATTTTTTTGAATTTCTTTTTTGAAAAAAATAAAGAAAGATGTGAAATTTCAAAAAAATCCTATGATAGTGCAAATTTTACCTCGCTTGATTAATGCGAAGTTAGCTAGTACGTGATAAACACCAAACTTAAAAAACGACTGCAACTTAAATGGCTAGAGTATAAGATCATGTTGATTCCCTTTGTATTTTGCTGTGATATACAAAAATCCATCTATATACTAATTCATGTGTACCGATGATCCTTGTTTAACACTCAACCATCGTACCCTGCAGTTGACACGTTTATCCACACTATTTATTTTCTCTGCTATTTTATTTGGCCATAATGCCAAACGTTTATTAACTCGACGAGTGGTGCTATGGCATTAGTATTTCTATTCTAACAATGAACAACTACTATTCCAAAACTATGGTTATCGGTGACGCCGTGGCTAGGTGGTGACCAGCTAGGGAGAGAGGAGAAAGAAAGAGGATACGATTGTCTTTTTCAGAAAGTTTTAGGTGTACATATGCAAAAAAAACTTTTAATGCTGAGTGGGGCTGAAGCACTAATATTGGCGCGGAAATTGGATGGTCGCGGAGGTGTCGAGAGCCCTATATAGCTACCTTCAAAAACTCCGATCCGCTCGTGTGTCAAAATTAAGATTTGCAATTTTATGGATCAAACACAAGTCAACGGGAGCGTGCATAGGGGTGCTACATACAGTACTTATTAATATTTCCTCAACTTAATTTTGGCTTCAGGTGTGTGTATATGTGTGTATCTTTTTTATAAAGACGATTTAAGTTAGTACTTGACATACCAACATAAAAAAAAGTGGCAATTTTTTCTAGCTATATTTATTATATTATCTGTCTGATAAATGTGGTAAAGTATAGCGTAAAAATGGTAAAGTAATACTCGTTAGTTTAGTAAAGCATTTTTAACAGAGTTTATATGCAAGTGTGGTCTTGTTTTGTTTGAAAATATCAATAACGCATAGGTGCAAACCGTTCGTTTATTTGAGGTACCAATAAAAATTATAGCAAAAAAATGAGAAAAAATCATAATCATTATGTCTGTGAATGAAAGGTGGGACGAATCAAAATTATATATTATATTTACTGCTTGCAATGAATCCCTTTCCTACTTCATGTGAAACACTTTACTGTTTTTTACATGATATAGTACAGAAGAGAAGCAAATACGTGGAAAAGATGGTAGAGTTGGCTATGGCACTTCTAGAAGTACGTATCATAGTCCTACTCTATATTCTTGAGCCTTTGTAGTAGCATGTATAGTGCATCGGTTTTCAGTTTATTCTATAAGACTGACCTACTGACCTGTCAATTTTCCCACATCACTCATGTATATATCTTGCCTGCAATTTTGTTAATCAATTAGCTATCGATGACCTAAACAAACATATATATCCGCAAAAGATTAACAATACTAATAATTTTAATTTCCATTATATAGTAATATAACCTACCAAAAAATGATAATGATCACTGTATAAATTTCTATTTGTATGTCGTCGCCCAATCATTTTGGTCTTTTTTGGATGGGAAAACCACCAGGAAAAACCTATATGTAAAAGATATAGAGAGAGATATTTAGAGAGAGAGACGATTTTTTTTGTTTTTAAACCAACTTAACTTATATGTGTGTGAGTTAGATTCCAGATTAATCTTGTGGTTAAAAATCATAACATTAAAATAGGCACTACCAAAAATCAATTTTCTTAGAAAGTGGCACATATATATGGCCTGTGACTGGATCAAAGTGTGGGTGAAAAGTCATGATATATATGTATGGTACCCCTCTAGTGAAAGCATATATTGTTTTGGACAATGACACTAATTATTAATACTATTTTGGAACTTAAAATATAACTTTATGGAAGTACTTTTCAAGAGAAATCTATGTACCCATAGAATTTTATGTATCCAATAATGTTTAAAAATTTGTTTATATATAGTCAAAATTTTTGAAGTTCTATTGCACACACGAAAAAAAATGACCACATATAATGCATGGCAGCTTTTAACAGCACAAACAAAAACAAAGACACACAAAGAACTATGAGCAACTTAATTTTGGTCCTAGATAAATTTGCCTATTCAAACTTTCGTAAAAAAAATTATATAGAATGTTGAAGGATATGTGAAGCCGAAAGACACGCACAATTTTAAAATAATAGCCATGAATTAGTTCAATAAGAAAATACATACATATAACAATTAAGGAAAAGCCCCCAGATACGCGGGTGTATATATGAAGGAACCCCTCACGAGCAGAAAAACAAATAGCAGAAAACAAAATTCTCAATTCTCAATTTACATTTGATACAGTTAATCTCCACTGGAAATAACTAGCATACTGCATATATATAATTATTTTGTTGGCCCAGGCCGCTGCATGTGTAGAAACATCCATGCATGCAACTATGCAAGCATGCCCTTCTCAGCATCCTCATTTTATCCTCATGCAAATATCAAAAGTCGAGAAATTAATGCATTGCATTCCTCAGAAAGCTATGCAATGCATGCATGATGCATCCATGGATGCACACCTTTGCGTCGTCAGGCGTAGCCGCACATGCCGTACGTGCACCGGAGCCCGGCGGGGCAGGCCCGGCCACACGCGCCGCAGTTGCCGGCGTCGTACGCCGCGGCGGCGCACCGCCCGCCGCAGCAGAGCCGCCCGAAAGGGCACCGCGCCCCGCACGCGCCGCAGTTGTCCCGGCTGCCGAGCACGTCGACGCACGCGCGGCCGCAGCACCTCATGAGCCGCCGGCGCCCGCCCACCGCCGGAGGCGTGCCGGCGCCGGCGCCGGAGCACGGCCCGTGGTCGCCTGAGCGGCACGCGCCGCCGTTCCCCTCCCTGGCCAGCGAGGCGATGAACCGGCCACTTGTGATCACCCTGGGGCTCGCGGCGGCGGCTGAGACGGCGACGACGACGACGACTACTTGGAGGAGAAGCAGGGAAGTGATTCGCCGTGGAGAAGAAGAGAAGCTGAAGCTGGCGCCGTGTGCCATGCTATCAAATTTGATCCTTGTCTGATCGAATCTCCTCTTTTTTTCCAACTTAATTCGATCGAGTGGTTGATGACCTACTTAGCTAGCTATTATATACTAAGCTGGGTTTAATTTCCTTGGAGATAGCGCACGTATGATCGGAGAGTTAATTCCTTCAAAGAATCAAAGTAAAAAATTATCTGGAGTAAATTAGTTGAACAGAAGACAGCTAGGTAGGTGGAGTATAGCATCTGCATGGTGTACTTGTGATGAAAGGAATGTACTCTTTGAATGACACGCGTACACGTGCAAGCTTCGTAGCCATTAGCTATCTGGCCCTTGCTACTTTCCATATATCGGGGCTTTTGTCAATATTCAATATACCCCTAAAATACTATTTAGTCCTATATATATGTCACAAACATATGGATGAGGCTTTTATAGGTAATTATCAAGGTATACTTTATTTGGGGCATTTTGGCGATTGCCAAGAATCGAAAATTTAGATTTGATAGATATTATAAAAAACACTACAGCATGAAAAAGAAACATTGTGTCTATATAGGGTTTTCGCCAATCTTGTCTAGATCGTTCATTCTTGATCCGATTGCTATGCTGTGTGACGACTCTTTGGATGCATATTCTGCGTTCCAAATTAAGACCTGCTTAGACAGGTCGAGGTGGCCATTAGCTGGTTGATATATGCTTACTTTAGAAGAGGTGTGAGATTAATGAGCTAGCCGATCGCTTCATCGTAACTTCAGCGCTGGTATTAATGGCCTAGTCGGTTTACCCGGCGAGAAACGCGAGCGAAAGCATATGCACAGACACAACCACAGTGCTTGACTTGTGATTGGTTCACTCCCATGCGTGATATATGTGTATACGTAGAGAGCACGTACGTAGATGAATATTCAAGCTACAGCCTACATGCAAAACCTATGTAAACGTAGGCTAGCCTGGACGTACACAAATATACGTACATATTCTTCGCTGCTGAAAGGTTACGATATAGTTTAATCTAAAAAATTGAGGATCCTTCAAATTAAAGGACTTGGAGCGAGTAATTAAAAAGTATATTAGAAATAGTTTTAGGACTACCTTTAAAAGAACGCTTCGGCTATTTCGCAGGCTCCTGCGCGCGGCGAAATCGCGTAGGCGCCTGCGTGATGCCCTCCGATGCAGACGCACGGTAGTCACGCACGCATCCGCACCATGCGCTGTACATGTTCATGTTTTTTTCATTTAAATTCCTTCTTTTCATTTCTATTTTATCTGAAGTCCAAATTGCGTAGAAATTTTTTTATAATTCTTCTAAAATCCTAATCAACCCATTTTAAATGCTTTTCTTTTTTTTTGAATTTTTTTATTTTTCATTGGCCAAGGCACTATTGGGCAGGCGCCTACAATTTTAGTATTTGTGCAGGCACATGTCACGTACACGCATGCACACCTCGGGCAAAAAAAGTCCACTATCGCAAAACATTTTTTTCCAATAAATGGAAATGTGGAAAACAGTAGAAATTTAGTGCAATTTTTTGCGCCTGCACGATTTCGCAAATTATACGAGCAAAAAAGCTCTCGACGTAAAAAATAGAAAACAAAATAAAATTTATAATAAATAGATAACAAAATAAATCTATAATAAACAGGAAACAAACTAAATCTATAATAAACATAAAACATAAATAGAGAGAAGACTACGTTGTTGATCACCGATCGAAGTTAAGTGCAATATCATAAATGCAACCGATCACCGTCCTGAGAAAAAGAGAGATTTTTTTCAGGAACAAAAAAAGAGAGAAGCACATTGTACTAGTGTAGTGCATGGCTGGCAACCACACATATGTATGGCCCAAAAATGGTTAAAAATCTATACATGTGATGGGCCGTGAAGCACTCCCAAGCTAGGTTTTCAAAACCGCTGGTTAACCGTGCCTCCACGGGCCCGGTTTAGTAAACCGTCGGTTTAGTGTTTGGGGGATTGGTCAACATTTGTTCAAATAAATTTTGAATGTAAAATATACATAAAATTTCTAAAAATACTGCTAATCATTTTAAGCATTTTGGCTTAAACAAAATTTAAAATTAAATTTTTTAACGTATATTTTAAAGGATTTTAACAATTTTTATCGATTTTGACTTTTCTCACAAACCGTGGTTAATTAACCGCGGAAAATTGCTGGTTAACTGCCAAAAGCCACGACTAACCGCAAACAAAATAGGCAAGCCGTAGTTTTGCATTTAGGGTAAAAACCGACTGAAAACCTTGGCTAACCGCGGTTAACCGTCTCCGCGCAGTAGACGGCTCGGAGCTGCTCCGCGGTTTTGTAAAACCTGCTCTCAAGACTTGCACCGCGTGCCATCTTTCAATGCTAGAGCTACCAAAATGGGCTCATAATAACATGCCCCCACAAAATTCCTCCCTCCACCGACACACTCCCTGTAGCAGCATCAACAACCTGAATCTCAGCAGCTGAAACAAGCTGTATCATATCCATGATGCAAAAAAAAAAAAACCACAACGATGCTTTTAAAGAGTAGCGAGGGCTCCAGTTCTTTTTTATCCCATCGATTTACTTGAGCAAGTCTCTGTAATATTGTCACACAGAGACAGTAGTTGGTAAATTTCACAGGCAGTAATTCACCTTATCAAAAAAAAAATCCCTCCAAGAGACCATGACTACGAGAGGCGTTTGTACGAAACATCCTGCGTGCTCCAACTTTCAATCATCGAGGGAACTGTAACCTTTGAAAAACTGCTGCCACGGAGTGATTCCCGGCTGGCTGGCTGGGCCTTCAACCTCTTTGCCCGGCAAATGCACGAGAACTCACATGGAACTTCGAGTCAGGGCCAGCCTCTTTCTTGCACAAGTACAGATGCTGGTCTCTTCATCCATTCTTCTATTGCTACCTGGTGTTGTATACTTACATTAGCAATCTTGACATATATATTTGCAGAAAGCTGTAATGTCGCAGAAATATATGTGCCAAGATGAACTTGTAAATGGAATGCATGCTATATGTTGCCCAGTAATTTTCATACGTGATTAAGGGCAAGGGATATGACAGCAGGCCTGTTTTTGCCTCCTTTGTAACATGGCCTTGGAAACTGCCCTCCGCGGCTCCTCCTCTTCGCCTGTTGCCCCTTCTCTAGAGAAATTTGGGAGGACCTGGCCACAAGTTTTCACTGCCCCACTCTTCATCCAGCAAGCTGGGGGACTCGGTCTTCAGTTCACGATTGGTGGCTTGATCGCATTAGCAACGCAATGCCTGGAACCAGAAAAACGGTGCAAACCCTACTGCTGTTAGTAAATTGGCGCATCTGGTGCGAGAGAAATCATAAAATTTTTTAAGACAAGCCCCTGATTTCCAAGCTCGTCATTGAGCAAATCCACGATGACATCTTCTGTAGCAAGTTGGCCAGAGCAAAGGCTCTCGGCAGTTTCTTTTTGTGAGAATAGAGCCCTTTGTAATCTCTCTTTTTGGTTTTGTCTGTCTTTGTTTTATTCACTTTTCCCCGGCCGGCTGAGCGTTTCTCATGCTTTCAGCCAGGATTTTTTGTATTAAATTCTTTCCCATTTAATTGAATGCCAGCCTTGCTGGATCTTTCATAAAAAATTAAGGGTAAGTCCAATGGTACCCTAACTTATGGTGCGCTTAGCACTGTAGCAATAAAATAGAAGAGAGAAAAGGCTGATGGATAGTGTTAAATTGTGCTAAGTCTGTCCCAAGTTAGGAATGGTTGGGCATGCTCTAACAATATAGATATAATTTTAAGTAGTATAGTGCGTTGGTGTTTTTCATCTCCTGGACAAAAAGCTAATAGCATGGATGGAACCGACGTCCAAACAAAGAAAAACGTGTATAAGATGTGGATCGAATAGCAAACTGTGGGGCAGCAGCATTTAGGGCAGTAAGGACAGCATTTAAGGTGTCCTACTGATGAATGGCTAAAGAAACATTGCATCTTACTTACTGTTGTAAAATGGCTATCATTTAGGGCCATTTTTTTCCCACGAGTGTGAGAGCAGAATCTTCTATTGTAGATTTGCAATCAACACAATAGCAATAGCACAAAGAATACATGATATGCACTTATGCAGAAAGATGCAATCAGAATTGAACAGAGAAGCAGAGAACTTTGCAGAACTACTATGTAGCATATAAACAGAGAGAAATTTTAATACACACATAAATGAATACGAACCGTTCATCCCTCTCAATCTAACGGCTCAAGTTCGTTCTTGGATTTTTTATGCTACCGTGGTAGTGCTTATACTGCAATGCTTATATGTTTTTGTGTGGAAGGCTCTTTAAATAGATGATATGGTCAGATATGAACTATGCTACGACTGTAGTACATTTGTCACTGTGTATCACTGTATCATAAAAGAGCTCTAACAGAACCTTGAATGTTAAAAAATTCAGCAAAAATCAATTCCAAATAAGTTGCAAGAAGTACCTGTGCAGTGGTTTGACATACAGCACAAGAAGACCAAATCCTCCACATTGGATGATTTGGATCAGGAAGTTAACTTCAGTGATTCTAGCAACATCAGAGTAAAATCGAATTCAATCCTCAAGGACTCAATGCTCCAACTAGGCCAGAGAAGCATATCATTCACACCCATGTTTCCATTATATTTGACAATTCAGTTCTGGAGTCAAAGCATGAAATCCAGCTCGAGGAATGGTTAAGTACACTGAGTAGGTGGCAAGCGCCGATACCAATTAAATATGCAGACCTTCAAGAAAAATAGCTCCATTTTGTTTGGAAAAAAGGGTCCCAAAAATACAGCAAAACTATTAATGTGAGGCCCTTTGCTCAAGCCCCAGTGTACCCTACAGGTGGAGTTGGCTAAAATACAGATGTGGTTGTGAGCTAACTATCTAAAAGTTCAGATAAAGAATTGGGCAATAAAATACTCACACTGGAAGCTTCATAGTGCTGGTTGAGAAAGACCACGCAGATAAACACCATGTTCTGCTAGCTGGATGAATCGAAAACATTAAATCATGCCCAACTGCTAACAGTGCGACGAACATATACAGATGCATGAAGGCAATTGCATCAACGCAACTGTAGAGTGCCACTGTCATGCTTATATAGGTGCCTGAAGGCCCTTCAGTTCATCAACTCAAGCATCTCTACCAATTCAGTTGCCTATTCTATCTTCTCTATAGATACTGGGAGAGCAAGATGAGCAACAAGGTTCTTCTGATCAGTGCTGTCTTTGTGGGGCTCGTCTCTCTGAGCTCATGCAGAAGCCTGGGAGAGTTGTCTGAACAAAAAACCTACTCCTCTGCTCCCCAATGTATAAATTTCTAACCCCATCCCTTCAGCGTAGCATAGCATTTATTACTTTGCACAGTAGTACTTTTATGCATCTACATTCTATCATGGTGATCAGTGAATGCTGAGATCACTGCATGTTCGCAACTACCTAACTAATGCAAATATGAGAACTTGTTGAATATAAACAGCATGCTTCTAAACAATTAGAATTTAGAGATGCAATGCGACTTCATGCATTGGCTGATATATTGTAAGTATGCTGACAACTTTCCTATGTTAACTTTCTGCCAACTTCTAGCCTTCTAGGGTGTGTAATAAGGTTGCATCACGTTTTCTGTGATCATCAGTCCACAAAGTAAATATCACGCAAGGGAAATAGCTGCAATAGCGCTTATTTCAAGATATTTCACAGTAATAATACCTGCATTACATATATCTTGTTCTTACCAGATGGTGGCTCCCCAACTCCAACATACGGGTCAGGAGGTGGTTACAATCCAACACCAACACCGGCACCGACTTATGGCACCACACCAACACCATCTTATGGCACTACACCAAGCACCCCAAGTACACCTTCCCATGATGTACCTGAAATTCCAAAGAAGCATGAGTTCATTGGATCCTGCGAGTAAGAGCCAGTATGAGTAAATATCATACGCATCGAACAACACAGATATCATTCTAAAATGGTTTGTTTTGGCCTGAAATGCAGCTACTGGAAGAGTCATCCAGATGCTATCATTGCAGCTATTGGGTCCCTTGGCAGTATCGGCAAGACATTTGGTGCTGCATGCAGTTTGATCGTTGGCAAGAAAGTAGAAAACCTCCACGATGCACTGTCAAACACTAGAACAGATGGTATGGGTGCCCTGCTACGTGAGGGAGCAGCTGCATATCTCAACTCCATTGTGAACAAGAAATTTCCTTTTACCACCCAGAAGGTGAAGGATTGCATTGTTGTGGCCCTGACCTCTGACGGCGCTGCTTCAACCCAGGCTGAGATTTTCAAGAAGGCAAATGAATACCACTACAAGTTCTAATCCAGGATGTCTGTTGGCTAAGTTGCTTGCTACTATGTGTTTTTTGATTGATGCTATATTGTGGTTTGGTAACTTTCTTGTATTTTGTTAATTTTCATGTAATTTCACCTTTTAAGATGTGTTGGATGTTATAAATCCATGAAATTTCCGCTGCTAGAGTCAGAGCATGTTGCTATGATAAGATTATTTCCATACAAAAATATACTATGCTAAAAAAACATAACAGAACAAAGAGTTCTGAACAACATATAAGTGCTATGCAATAGTTCAAAAGAAGTTCATAAATATTGACAGCTTTGTTGTTTTAGACAGGGAAAGGACCAATAATCGCCACACACTTCATTACCCTACCACCCTAAACTTCACAGAACCCTCAAATAATGTTCTTGCACCTGCAAAAATGTCTTCCATTAAAGACATGTTATTCCTTGTCAAAGAACAAACTTAAACTATTTTGAATTTCAGGAAGTCATCCGAACATTAGTCCACAGAACAAACTTTCACAAAAAACAAAGGACTGATATTCAACACCAAAAAAACTTATGAACTTAGAAGAAGAGTTGAAGCTATCACTTCAGTAGTTTTTCGAAAGAGTAAGTTTGGACTTGAGACAAAAACTGAGAAGTTAGCTAACTCTTTTAGAAAATCAAACCACCTCTCCAAAATTCGGTGAAAATTTTGTCATTTTACCTCAAAGCTATGACTTATCAGCTCAGGGTCCACTATTATGCATGTGCATCATTATTGATTCAGAATTTCTTGAAGACCAGACACAACAAATATATCCTTGAATCGGCAACTTAAAAACTTATTCGCAGTTGAGAGAGGCTACTATATTTGATACGTTTAGTTTTCAAAAATAAATTACTTCAATTGCACCTATTCCTTCTTGGTAATTTCAAAGGCATTGCTGTTACAGCATTTTATTTGTTAGTCCTTAAATGGAATTTGTAGTATTTTCAATAATTCGACAAAATTGTGGTCTTTTCAGTGAGAAATTTCTACAAAAGGTCATACATGTCCAGAAATAGCACTGGTGCCTAACAAGCAAGTTACTCCTAAGCATAATCCAGTATATAGGTTACAAGGAATCCAACGATGCCATGATCTGGAAACGGACACATGGTCATTTGGAACTTCATAAGCATGGACAAGGACAATTCTCGGTTCATTCTATGTATCAAAAAATGGTGAATAAGAATTAGGTCCACGCTGTCAAGTTTCTTTGGGAATCGTGTCTTCCTCTAAAAAATAAAATTTTCCTTTGGTTCTCGGGAAGAGGTGTCATTCTAACAAAAGTCGACCTTGCAAATCACAATTGGCAAGGTAGTGTGAAATGCAACTTTTGGAATAAGACTGAACCAATACAACATCTGTTCTTAAGTTGGATTTTGAGAAGGCTTACGACAAAGTAAGATGGCCATTCATATTTCAAACTCTTCGTATGAAAGGTTTTTCTCCTAAGTGGATTGTTTGTCTCTTTTGTTATCTGGCTGTGTGCGTTTGCAGAAGCCGGAAGTTTGCCAAGACTTTGTATCTTCTTGATGTATTGTGCTTGGTCGTTTTTATAAAGCTTCCTTTTTCGAAAAAAAAAATACAACATCTGTTCTTTGACAGCCATATGGCTAGGTCTGGCCAGCGTTTAATCAATATAGCCCTTGGTTTTATGCCACAAAGAAATCTGAATTGGCTTTCAGGATCGGGTTCAATGTTTAAGAATAAGGTGTTGGTGGGCATAGCTGCTACGTTATGGGTTGGGTTCAATGTTTAAGAATAAGGTGTTGGTGGGTATAGCAACAACGTTATGGGTCATTTGGCTATGTCATAATGATATGGTGTTTAACAAACGAAAGACACCTCTGTTTTCCAAGTGATCTTCAAGGAGCTCACTGGTTGCGCTATTCGGCATTGCTCCAAAAGGAGGTTGAAATCGAAGAGAGAGTCTAGGCATGCCGCTCGCTTGCGGTTTGCGCTATGATGTTCTTCCACAGCCATGACTGGAGATTGAATAAGAGGATCACTAGTTCCTAATGTGGTAGCTTTCTTGGACATGTTTTGCCATTTTTGAGGAGACAATTTGGTATGTTCATGACTGTTTCGGCTGCGTACATCCTGCATGTACAGGACAGGATTTATTCTGTTATCTAAAAGATCTGAACAATACCATTGATGAATTGGTCTCAAAGAGTTCAATTTAGCATGTACCAGATCATTCCAGTGCAACCAGAAGAATAATTTTATCAAAACAAAGAAAAGTCGAATAAAAAACGGAGAAGATGAAACTTATGAGAGGACAAGGTCATCAACTGAGGGAAAGTTACATGATGATGGTTCAGTACACGGATAGATGGCAGGCAGGTAACTAACACTCTAACAGTAACTGAAGCCAAGCTATATGGAGGTGTTCAGGAACATTATTAAGTATTGTTTATTATTACAGCATATGCATATAGCTAATGATTAAATGACTTCATGCACATTTTGCATATGGCGGCACTGATTTATAGTTTATCAATGAACTGAAAATTTCCACTTATTGCAATTTGCAAATGACAGAGTACAGGAAAAAAAAACCACAAGGGTCATTTTGCACTAGTTTGAACACCAAGCGCAACAGTATACTTTATTTCGTAGAAAACAAATTGGCTATTGCTATTCTTCTAGTGGTTCAGTATGCAGCATTTTACATGGATACCATGTAATGATCACCCATTACTTTGGCATTGAAGAGCCTTCAGCTCTTATGATCCATATGGGACTCAAACCATTCAAAGATCTCACCATTCTTGAGGCTGGTGAATTCATGGTATGCATACGCAAGATTGAGCTCCTCCGTGACATGCCTCTCCAGCCGGAACCCCTGCGGTAGGACCTTCGCCTCCTCCGCCACCTTCTTCCACGGCGTTCTCCTCCCATCCTTCTTCAGAAAACCCTTTTCGTCCAGGAACCCCTTCTGGCGAAGCACGTCCACCAGCCCATCGGCGACGGCCCGGGTCAAACCCGGTATCCTCGCCGCCAAGAACTCAGCACTCACGGCGAAGCCGTCGCATTGGATCTCCCGCACGTCGACGCGCTTCGCCCTGAGCTTGCTCATGCTCGCCGTCACCTCCTGCGCCCTCTCGGCGTCCTTGGGCATGTGCACGAACAGCGCCGGCGGGTAGCTGGCCGGGACCTCCTTCATGGAGGCGAACACGCCCTCGGCGATCATGATGGCGACGCTGCTGAACCTGACCCTCGCCGCCAGCGCGGAGAGGAAGAACCCGCCCGACGACGCGCCGATGCCGACGAGCGGGAGGCCGGCGAGCTGGGGGTGCTCCTCCTTGACCCACCACTCGATGATGGACTGCACGGCGGCCAGCTCACCGCCGGGGCCAGCGGCGGCTCCGTCGAAGGGCCAGCACTCGGCGCGGCTGGAGACGGCGAGGACGGCGTATCCGCGCTGGAGCGCGGCCCGGGTGAAGCGGCTGTCCTCGGGGAGCCCCGCGCAGCGCGGGCAGCCCGGGGATGCGTCGAAGAAGTCGGTGGCCCGGATGGTGCAGCCGGGCGCCACGAACACCGCGGCGCGCGGCGGCGACGGCGGCAGCTGCCACAGCACCTCGTTGCCGCTCCTGCGGGTGACGCGCGCGTCGAGGCGGATTTTGGCCGCGGCGGCGGCGCCGGACGGCGGGAGAGGGGCGAGGAGTGCGCGGGGCCGCAGGAGCACCACGGCGGCGAAGAGGATCAGCGCGCCGCAAAAGGCGACCAGCGCCGCCGGCCGGCGTTGCTGCGGGATTCCGGCGACGATGCCGAGCATTTCGCGTGGGATTCGAGTTCGACCTCGAGAAGCCGAGTTGACTTACCTTCTCTCTCACAGTCTCCTCTAAACTGGGCTTTGACTTGAATGGCCTCTATGTCTAGCTAGGCCGTAGGTGTGGGCGGCCTGTGTATAAAGTTAGGCCTTAAACATGGGCCGGGCAGGTTTGTCTGGGCCTTCAACTGCAAGCAAGCCGCGAGGGAATGCTTTGCTTTCGTCGCCTCGCCGCCGGCGGCGCGCTCGTCTCCGGTTAGGGTCGCGCCGCCGTGGAGGCGGGGACCTGTTCCTTCGTCCATCTCAACCCCTGCAAACTCCCTGCCGGCGACGAGCTGGACGGCATCGGCTCCGCTCCATCACCCTCCCTTCCCTTCCGGCCACGGCGGGCAGCATCGGTCGGCACCCGCAGGTAGCTTTCGAGGCCAGCCCCATCTGATAGGGCGTGATTCTTCCCGTTGTGATTGCCGTCACTGATGCTTCCTGTGTTGTTCTTGACACTGGGGAGTGGGGGCTCAGTGTACCCAGGGTCTAGGGCTCTAGGCGACAGAGACGAGTTGCTTCAACTTGGCCATGTTTCTTGCCATACTTTTCTGGTGGACTACCAAATGGTTAGCTTTGGGTGAAACCTTTTCTTCTAGGGCGCTTGTGCTGAAATACTGAGTTAGGTTAATTTCTTACCTTGCCTCGAAAATTCATGTCATGATATCTTTTTTAGATAATGAATTCCTTATGGTTTTTGCATCTGAAAGATGTACACAACCCACTAGTCTTACAAGAATTCAAAAACAATCACTAAACAGAGTTTAAAAGGAAATGAACCACGTTAAGCAACAGATGGTCCATTATTAGCACTCCAACCATAACTATATTGAAGAAACTCGTAAACACTACTTCCATAGCTTGGCACGTCATGATAGTGTTCGCACGATCATTAATTTTGTAGCCAGTAACGCCCCTCGCAGGGCCCTTCTGAAGATATTCTGGATGAAGGAAAATTCTCTTGATTCAGAAATGATATCTGTGCACTGCTTGTCGATCTTTCAAGAAACAAGGACATGGATAGGCTCGCTGTCATGGGAAGTAACTTTGGAAAAATGCTAATGTTTTTATGCTTCTATTTTGTTCCTCCCTGATTTTATTTCCAACAGTTGATTGATTTTTTCATGAGGTATATATGTATTTTGACGGCCAATTATTCATTCTAATTTGGTCTTCTTGAATGCTAGTAGATTTGGAGAAAATGAATCCTGAATATCTTACTGAATTTGAGAATGAGGAGGAAGAAGATGATGAGATGATGCTATTTGTCCTGCCAGCATTGTATCTAGCTTCCACTGGTTACAAAACTCCAAGTCATGCATCAAAGTTTAGTGGTGCAGAATGGATTTGCAAAGTACTTGAAGATGACCGAGGTCAAGGCTATGACCAACTTCAAATCGAGCCACATGTTCTCCAAGATTTTTCAGATTATCTTAGGTCAAAAGATCTTTTGCGAAATACAAGGGGTGTTTCTGTAGAAGAGCAGATCGGCATGTTTATATACATGCTCTCACGAAATGCCAGCTTTCAAAAATTGAGTGACAGGTTTGAGCACAGCAGAGAGACTATCCATAGACATATCAAGGCATGCTTTGACGCAATCATCTCATTGAAGAGTGAATTCATGAAGCCCCCCTCAACTGAAACTCATTGGAATATATCCTCTGATCCACGTTATGGGCCTTACTTTGAGGTAGGTATGAACTGTGGCTGTGCATTTTGGAATTTCTAGTGATTTATATTACATCATTAGTAACAAGTGTTTTTCCTCTTGCAGGACTGTATAGGGGTAATTGATGGAATGCATGCCCCAATAACAATATCAGATAGTGAAGCTGTTCCATATCGAAATAGCGAAGAATCCCTGTCTCAGAACATAATGCTTGCTTGTGATTTTGATTTGAATTTTGTCTATGCGTCATATGGTCAGGGAGGGTCCGCATCTGATGCAGCAGTCTTATATACTGCTACTGAATCTGGATTTCAAGTTCCAAGAGACAAGTACTATTTGGTAGATGGGGGTTATGCCAATACTCCATCGTTTCTTGCCCCTTATATAGGAGCCCCATACCACACTGAAGAGGATGAGCAGAGAAATTGCCAACCAAGAAACCATAAGGAGCTATTCAATCTTCGTCATGCACACCTGCACAACCATATAAAGCGTGCTATACGACTATTGAAGATGAGATTCCCGATTTTAACTGTTGCAACATTTTACCCAATAGAAACTCAATTGAAGATTCCAATATCAGCTGCAGTGTTGCATAATATAATCCAGAGCCAAGGATGTGATGAAGAGTGGACAAGTAATCAAACTATCCCATTTTCTACCCGTAAAAGTGTGGCTCTACCTAGTGGGGATGTTGCATATGGCAATGATGTTGCAGCACTGAACAATCAATGCAGCATGGGTAATGCTCTAAGAGATGATATTGCAAAGAGGATGTGGGCCGATTATGAAAGAACAAGTAATTTCCATATTCTACGGCAAAACCTCAAATAGGGAAATAAAACAGAATTGTACTGCCATTCAATGCTCAACTTTGTGAGATTTGGATTTAGGAGGAGAACATGCTTGGACCTGAAAGAAGAAGAATCAATGCAGAGAGGAGGATTCAACTTCAAGGTGCTTCGAGGTGCTACTGTGATGGTTTGCCTGTTCTGGTGGTGCCAATGTCCTTGGCTCTGATGCCTTTTGGTTTGAAGACTGCAGCAGAATGATTCTATGTTTTTCTTTGCTATGCATCAAGACTTTGTGCTATGCTCTTAAGAAAATGACTGTGGTATGTAGTTGAAGATGGAAATGGGTATACTTGTATTTTGACAGCCACATGTACGATGGCACTTTCATGCCCTTCATTTCATTTGCCTGTTATAACTTGGATGAAGAGGCGTGGGTATGGGGACTTGTAATATTTGTTGAAGGAGAGGCGCATCTTCTTTTGTGCCCCCAACCAAAAACAAAAAACAAAAAACATAGCGTAGCTACTGGAAATTGTGTGTAGTAGGTGTGGGGACCGAGTTTGGAGGGCATGACCAACGTTTGCCCTAGTTTTGGACTATCCTAATACTGTTCATCCATTTTTCATTTACTCTAGTTATTCCTATGTTTATCTCTTATATTTTTATCACTACTCTACTGCTACGATGGTGTGTATCACAAACATGGGCCAAATAAGCATAGCATTGGTTATGCCCTGACGGACCGTGCAGCAGGTCAATCCGAGTTTTGACAGCCTGATGCCTGCTGGACCTTGCAAAGAGCAAGCATGCATGAACCAAGAAGTTCAGGTTACCTGCAGCTCTTGTTCAGTTGGCTAATTGGCTCCAACGTCTGAATCTTGTTGTGTTCAAAGAGACCAATACTAGTTTGTAATGTTCACGACTTCACGTCCATACTCCAGGCCTGGTTGTTGTTATGTGTGAAGCGCTCTTAGTAACCTGTAAACGAGGCCGCAAGTTCTGCATTGGTGTGTTAACACTGCTGATATTGACCAGCTGAGAAGAGATTAGCGCACCTGTCGGTGAAGCGTTGAGATCAGCGAAAGCCTAACTGCAGTGACCCACAGCTGTACCAACCACAGCTGCACTCCACTCCAGAGTGTGTTGGCCTTGAACGAGCCGTGCGTTGTTGCTGGTACCTGCTCCCTCCGTTCCAAATTATAAGTCGTTTGACTTTTTTGACACGTACTTTAACCATTTGTCTTATTCAAAAAAAGTTATAATTATAATTTATTTTTGTTATGATTTAGTCTATCATGAAAGGTACTTTAATAATGACTTGAGTTTTTTCATATTTTCACTAATTATTTGAATAAGACGAGTGGTCAAAGTACGTGTCAAAAAAGTCAAACGACCTATAATTTGGAACGGAGGGAGTACTAATGAACCATGCGAATCTGAGTTGAAACATGCGCGAAATGCTGAGGTAATTGGCTGGTTTGAGGACAACAGCGTTAAGTGACGTGACTACTAATGTGTTGGGATCCTTTGCCGTAGCATGCAGCCACTACCAAATGAGTACTACATCAAGAAGAGGGGCAGGGGTATTTACCGTGTCGTCATTCTTTGGTGGCGACGCAACCTAAATCAAGCGTAGTGCATCCTCCATCTCCTCTCCCTATCCCTTCATCCTTGCTAAGGTCCCACCGTAGTTATTACCACGTTTCAGCAACGTCACCATAAAGTAATATTACCACAACACCTTCACGGGGTGAGGGGCTTGTCCTTGGGTCCTAGGTTGGTTCAAGCGGCTTAGAAGCTTCCTAGCTAGTGTCGATCTTCTCTTCCATCCTCACGGCTCATTTGAGCCTAGTTGTTACGGAAAAAGTGAAGTTAAGAGTGTCCCATGGATACTTTATCTTGTCTCCTGTCTCTCCCTCTTTTTTATTTGAGTGGAGGGTTCATAGAAAAATGAGTGGTTTTATCACTACCACCTTACATACACAGCATTCTCATTGTTGTTTGCTGCTCCATTGCTACTGCCAACGAAGCATCACCGGCTTGAAAAAAAGAGATAATTGAAGGAAGGAAGAGAAAAAGATTGAAGCTAGCCGGTGAATCTGAGAAAAATTTAAAAGTTCATTCACATTTAGATTCGATAAAAATGGTTAAAGAATATTGAAAACTCTATTGTATAATTGACTGTCCGGGATTCATGGGACATCACATGGCAGCAAATCTCATTGCAATTATCTGTTTTTTTTAATGAGGTCGGATGGGTAGTGTGGCCAAGCCGAATTGCTAAGTGCTAGTTGGTGCGCAGCAGTGTCTCCCGTGGACGCTAGCAACAACTAAAAAGCATAGCCATTAGCCGGGGAGATCCCACGCGTGAGCGAGCGTCGTCTTCCCCACCCCACCACCCTCCCTCCCCTCATCTCACCGTGCATTCCACCGACCCTTCCTCCTCCTCCTCCTCCTCTCCCTCTCCATCCCACGTGCACCGCCACCTCCTATAAAGCTCCTCCTCCTCCTCGCCATCCGACACCGCCCCTTCTCCTCCGCTCCCGCCGCCGCGCGCCGCGCCCGGTACGTGTCGCGTCTCTCTCCCCCTTCTTCCCCCCACCCACCCACCCTCCTCTCCTCAGAAACGTTGGCTAAATTCGGTCCCTTTCTTCGTCTTCTCTCTCTCTCTCTCTCTCTCTGGGCCGGACGCTCGCGGCCAGCATTTCTTGGACCGCTCCGTCCGATCGACGCCGGCCGGCTGCCCGAGGTGAGGCGTCTCGCGTTGCATTGCATGGCTGGTGCGCGCTTCTTTCCCCAGCTCCGGATCGGGTGCCTTGCGTGCCTCGGCGGGCATCTCCCCGTCTCCCCTCTGTCGGTTATGTGGAGTGGCAGTTCTTCCAAGTGTGCCAGATACGGTGCTCGCCTTCACCTTGCTGCCAATCTCTGGAGTGGCAGTTCATCAATTAACGCAAACTAAAATTTTCTATTCGGCCGTGGCCTAGTTTTCTAGATTTCTAGATCGATCTGGACGCCAATTTTCACTTCCTCTCTAAAATTTTGCTAGATGCCTGGTTAAAATTGGGGTTGGCAAAATATGAGTTTTTTAAAAAATCTATATTGCCTTCTCCTTGGATCTCTTCCTTTTAGAAATATAGCCGGTCTGTAATTAGAATTGGGTGCACATCAGTTGCTCTGTTTCATTGTTCTAAATCGTATTGTGGTTTGATTGGCAATTCTGGTTCCACTGTACATACATGAATCTGCTGCTCTGTTTTGATTTTAGAATATCTTATAGTATAGTGTAGGGAGAAATGGATCATGTAAATGTGCCTCCATTCGACATTCTGATCTACGGTTTCTTCTCTTAAGATTGCAAGAAAATATGTAATAATATAAACCAGGTTCTGGTTTGAAATTGGGTATTTCATCATCAATGTTTCTAATTCTCAGTTCTCATTGCTTCAAATAAATAAAATCTTGATCGCCTGTGATTTCAAGAAAACCTAGTCATTTGAAACTGCACAGTAGTTGGCCTAAAATTGCAGATGTACGTTATCCCATTTGTACAATTTTATTACACTTATACTGCAACTTTTTGGTACTACTTGTTTTAGATTTGTATGGTTAACATATGTTAAAACTTTTTAGTTATTAGATTTTATGGAGTTAATTGGACTTAATTTTGTATTCGTGTAACTTAAAATATTTTTTGTTTATATATTTGTAGGGTTCACAGCAGTTTTTTGTATCTTTTCTAGGTTATGTTTTTGTATTAATGTGGGCTGAAAGTAGTTGTTTTTGTTTGTTACCTATTTGATTTTTTGTTCATTTGGACAGGATGAGATCTTAACCACTAGAAGTCAATAAAATGGTTTTAAAAAGTGACTTTTTTTAATAGAAAGCAGGCAAAGGGAGTTATATTTTTTTTAATAAAAAACTATCTGGAAATGTTTTTGGTTGTATGTAATTCTCTTACGAAATATATATTCTTTATCTTCATAATTTGGGCTGTAATATGACTAATATCTATCCCTTGTTAGCTTGATACTTGTGGATTCAGAACTATATAGACCTTTGATCATATATTCATACTTGTGGATTGCTTTCATAGGAAAAAACATGCAATATTGTAATATTTGGTCATGCACACAGTAATCTGCATATCAAGCTTTGTACACATATATGTTTTCCATTTATTTTCATGTAGCTTATGAAAAACTTGAACTTTGCTATTTTATTTAGTTACATTGTTTTCCCAAAGTAGATTGTCTATAGATCAAGGAATCCTGTTTCTGTGGTTTCGATATAGTTTCCCATTCATATTGTGACCTGAGATTGATTTTACTCGATCCAATTTGTTATAGTAGTTAGTAAATAAAAAATGACAAATAGAACAGTTAATCTTCCTCTTAAACTACTTTACTTTTTTGTGTAGGATTTCAGCAGTAAACAATTCGGAGGATATGACGACGCCCTACACACCTAAGAACATCCTCGTTACAGGAGCTGCTGGGTTCATTGCCTCCCATGTCACAAACCGCATTGTCAGGAACTACCCTGGTTACAAGATTGTTGTCCTCGACAAGCTTGACTACTGCTCTAATTTGAAGAACCTGCTCCCTGCCAGCTCATCACCAAACTTCAAGTTTGTCAAGGGCGATATTGCAAGCGCTGATCTTGTCAACTTCCTTCTTGTCACAGAGAACATTGATACTATAATGCACTTTGCAGCCCAAACACATGTTGACAATTCATTTGGGAACTCCTTTGAATTCACCAAAAACAACATTTATGGTACACATGTCCTTCTTGAGGCTTGCAAGGTCACTGGGCAGATCAAGAGGTTCATCCATGTTAGCACTGATGAGGTCTATGGGGAGACAGATGAGGATGCAGTGGTTGGTAACCATGAAGCGTCACAGCTGCTCCCCACAAACCCCTACTCAGCCACCAAAGCTGGAGCAGAGATGCTTGTTATGGCATATGGGAGATCATATGGTCTGCCGGTTATCACTACTCGGGGAAATAATGTGTATGGTCCTAATCAGTTCCCTGAGAAGCTTATTCCCAAGTTCATTCTCTTGGCTATGAGAGGAAAGCCGCTACCAATTCATGGTGATGGGTCCAATGTTCGGAGCTACCTTTATTGTGAGGATGTTGCTGAGGCTTTTGAGGTAATTCTTCATCGTGGAGAAGTTGGCCATGTCTACAATATTGGAACAAAGAAAGAGAGGACGGTCATTGATGTGGCTAAGGATGTCTGCAAGCTTTTTAATCAGGAAGCTGATAAAGTCATTCAATTTGTTGATAACAGACCTTTTAATGATCAGAGGTACTTCTTGGATGATCAGAAGCTCACGAGCCTAGGGTGGTCTGAGCGCACTACATGGGAGGAGGGTCTTAGGAAGACAATGGAATGGTATGTAGCTAATTCTGACTATTGGGGTGATGTTTCTGGTGCATTGCTGCCTCATCCAAGGACACTGATGATGCCTGGGTTTGAGGGCTCCGAGGAAATTAAAGGAATGCTGAACCAGTTTACCAATAATCAGACGAAGGTGGTGCCTCCGACATCAAAAGTTGCTTCTGAAACTCATCCTCACAAATTCTTAATATTTGGTCAGACAGGATGGATTGGTGGGCTTCTTGGGAAAATATGTGAGAAGCAAGGAATTCCATATGAATATGGAAAAGGTCGCTTGGAAGAGCGCTCTTCACTTGTCCTGGATATCCAAACTGTTAAGCCAACACATGTCTTCAATGCTGCTGGTGTTACTGGTAGACCCAATGTTGATTGGTGCGAGTCTCACAAGCCAGAAACCATACGCACAAATGTTGTGGGCACCTTGACTCTAGCTGATGTGTGTAGGGAACATGGGTTATTGATGATGAACTATGCCACTGGGTGCATATTTGAATATGATGCAAATCATCTTGAGGGGTCAGGCATTGGCTTCAAAGAAGAGGATAAACCAAATTTTGCTGGTTCTTTCTACTCGAAGACCAAGGCAATGGTAACTGCTGGTTTCTGATGCAATTACTGATTTTAATATGTCATAGTTTTTGCATCATAGTTTTTGCATCTTTTTGTGGTGATCTTAACTCATGAGTTAATAATTTAAGTCACAAATGGTCAAAGAAACTTCTGATTATTTCCTTCCTGGATAATGCAGGTGGAGGAACTGCTGAAGGAGTACGAGAATGTCTGCACCCTCCGAGTGCGGATGCCAATATCCTCTGACCTCAACAATCCCCGTAACTTCATCACAAAGATTAGTCGTTACAACAAGGTGGTGAACATCCCAAATAGCATGACTATATTGGATGAGCTTTTGCCGATCTCAATCGAGATGGCAAAAAGGAACTTGCGGGGAATCTGGAACTTCACCAATCCTGGTGTAGTTAGCCACAACGAGATTTTGGAGATGTACAAGAAGTACATTGATCCTGGCTTCAAGTGGACAAACTTCACACTGGACGAACAGGCCAAAGTCATTGTTGCGCCTCGCAGCAACAATGAGATGGATGCAAGAAAGCTGAAGAGCGAGTTTCCTGAGCTGCTATCGATCAAAGATTCGTTAATCAAGTATGTTTTTGAGCCCAACAGGAAGGTCCCAGCAAATTGAAGCAAGAATAGCTGATATAGAAAATATACCAATGATCATAAGCTTTTAGGAACAATTCGTCACAATGATTCATTAGAATGTTTTTCCATGATTGCTTCCAGCATATCCCATTTATAGATCCACAGTAGTGTTTGAACTATATATTTGGCAATCTGTTGACGACAACGAGATGATTGCCCAATTTGTGTTAGAGAAGAGGACTACTTGATGAACTCAAATGTTCATTTTGTGTACCATGTTTGTTCCGTCAAGAAATGAATATGCAGTATTGTTTATTCTCTTTACTGCTTATCACAATGATTCACTAGAATGTTCTCCATAATGGTTCCCAGCATATCTCATTTATAGATCCACAGCAACGTTTCAACTATATGTTTTGCAATCTGTTGACGACAACAAGATAATTGCCTGTTGCAAAGAAGAGGACTACTTGATGAGCTCAAATGTTCAGTTTGTGTACCACGTTTGTTTTGGGGGGGTGATCGACCTGTGCTCTTTAAACTTTCGGTCAAAATGTGAAGAAGCATAAGTTTTTCCTTGTGCTTTCGAAGCGTTGCGCTTTTCATCGAAGTTGGCTTACTCATGATTGTTTTTAATTCTCAAAGCTCTATTTTCTCCCAAAGAACTTCTAATAAACATTGCAAATACGGTCCAATATTTTAATCTTTTGTAGCTGAAAGCAATCAGTTTCCCTTCCTTCCCGTTCCTATTTTTTAAAAATCACGTCAACAGCTGACTCAACAAGATTTCACAATCTCTCTGAGCTAAATGACACACCATGATGGCATGACGTGTAAAAGTAACCGCGTATTTAGATAATGAAAAGGGAGAAAGCCCAACGGCTGAGGCCTTGAAGTCCAGGCAACATGTTTGTTCCAGATTGGCCTGTGTTGGTGGCAACGTTCTTGTGGAGAAATGTGATAGTCTACCGGCCGGCCTGCACATGAGTCCCAGTCTCCCAGATCGGCCTGAATCCGTCCTGCTGCTCCTATCTGTGCTTTTGCCTAACCCTGAGTCTATCTGGCTTTCTTGGAATATATCTTGGTGCAACGGTGGGCTGATGATGATGCAAGGACAGAATGATAGTAGGAGCACTGGTCAGTCAAACGGAGGCTCCATGGTTTCTGCAGCAGACAGCAGTGTCCCGGATTCTTTCAGGTGGCAGCTGCTGCAGCGTTGTCGTAGCGAGAAATTATTTCCAGCACTTGTCGTGCCGTGGCAGGTGAAATGGAGAGAAATTAGTTCCAGTTCTATTGGAAGTTTGGCAGAAAAGTTCTTTTTTTCCTTTATTAGAGATTTTTTTTAGATCAAAGATGAGATGGGCGAGTAGGCGTGGTCATGTGGGCTCATTTTAGTTTCATTAATATTGCCGTGTTTAGTACGACATCTGATATTTGTGATGGAAAACATATAACTTAAAAAGATGGAAGCAACCTCGTCCATCCGCCTAATCTCATGTGTTCAGTTAACTTTGATTGTGACTCCAATTAGGCTAACGGATGTAGAAGACCTAGGCCTAAGACTAGGTGTTGGTCTCGAAGAAAGCTGAATAATTGTTGGCTCATGAGATGGCAGGATCCTACCGGGCTCCAACAAGTGGTAAAACAATACTAGAAACACAATGTTTGACAACGCAGTTCGGATCTCAGTCTAAATCTACAGGGCTATGATTATGAATGCTCCTTCCCATCAACAAATCAAACCGGCCATCCTAATCGTGGTCGGCCCAAATAGGGGGCAGCCAGTGCAATAGACAGGGGGCCCATATAATTTGTAGGTATTAGTAATATTAGGGAGCTCGCTTACAAACCAAGATGGCTTATTACATTAGCGCAACAACAATTTGTCTGTATAATTACGTAGATTAGTTGTTAATTGTTGGCTTATGACATTGCCCAAGAATAGTCACTTCGCCTAAGACTACAACTCTACGAGGTGGTGGTCAACGCATACATGATTGCGCAGTATGATAAGGGATTGTTGGATTGAAGAGGTTGTAAGGAGAGCCGTAAGTGGCAACAACAATGTTGGTGAGCCATGACTTGCTAGCGTTAGCAATCTGATAGTGGTGTTCTGCGTGCGGTTGGCAGCTACCTACGGCGCGAGTGTTGCTGTGTTGTCACTACCTTGTTGATTTTCTTGGCCAGGGTGTGATTTGTCGAGGCAGATCTCGGTGGTCATTTGACTCATTGGATTTCCATCTTTCTAATACTCGATGTTGTCGGCGATAATTTAGGTGCTGTTCTTTTGAGCTGATCTGAACAGCTGAACGGTTGAACGATTGAAATGACGGAATTTCGAGAGCTTGTCGATGTAGTTTCGAGATTCGGATCCATTTTGTTTGACTTGCTTTTTAAAGCGTTAGGACCCACCATTAAAACAGCGAAAAAATAGACTTAAAAAACTCAAAGCATATGTCTTTTCAAAACGTACATAAGTCGTTAAGCCGTTAAGCTGAAAAACTGAAAAGAACTGGGCCTTAGTGACCGGCTATTCCTGCCTAGTTCTTTTCTTTCTAAATTAAATATTCTATTTTGTCCATTTTGCATAATTATGTCTTTGCTAATATCGATGCAATATGTCTAGATGTTAAATACCAAAAAAAAATATCTTTTATCTACAATAACTACGATGGTTGACCTCTCACGTCATTTTTTGTAGCTTCATCTTCTTCTTCGTCAATGAAGGTATGCCGCTAATGCCTCTCGTGTCAAATATTTAAGCTTGCACCTTGTCTCTTAGCTTTATTTTTAAAAATGCACATTCATATGTGGTTGATCTTGAAGGATGTGTATATGCAGACGGCACCAAGTCCGATGCTTGTTGTTTTGGCGATGGTGGCTGGAAGTGGAACGTGTGTCTGATGATTGTGGTCTTGTCGGTGGTGGCCGGAAGAGAAACATCACATGGTGCTACACTCTTAGATTTTATACCATTGGAAAGTGCATATTGTAAAAGAGGCTTTGAAAATTCAATGAATATTTTTGGGAAAATATGTTCAGGGCATAGAGATCTGCCACACGGGCCTGTGAGTGGGCTACACGACTTCATCGACCTTGTGGGGATTTTGGTTTTATGTGGGCCTCTGAATTAGAAAAGGAAAATATAGATGTAACTGAATCGAATTATGGAATGCATTGATATAAAAGCAAAAAAAAATTGGCCTATGCAGGTTTTGAACCCGCGACCTTCGTATTCAAATCAAATTAGAAACGACGCTCTAACCGGCTGAGCTAATAGGCCAATCTGTTATTCCAACAACACAAGAATTTATTTGTTCGCATATTTGAGACACGGACATGCGCTTGAGAGAGTCCGTATTTACGCGGCTTCAACTGATGGCCCTTGACTGGATTTAGGCTTCCTGTGGGCCTTGAGACAGTCGGGACGTGACGATGGTCGGTTAAGGCCCTCTACGATCGGCAATTGTTGTTTTTTTTAGCAAGCTCCTCCAACAAAGTTGTCGTCACCTTGACATGCAGTAAATACCCAAGTGATGGCCCCCTCTGGGATTTATTGGTTAAATAATACTCATTTAATTTGGAATACAAAAAGTATGCTACATCTTTTAGCTTTTATAGATCTGAGCTTCCTTCCGCCACACGATACGGCGGAAACGGAGCTTCCGCCATGCCAATTGGCGGAAACGGTGGCTTCCGCCATCCCACACGGCGGAAGCCGCCAGGGCTCGCCACGTGTCCAGATGGCTCCCTCCCGCACGCACCGGCGCTGCTGCTCTACTCTGGCACATAATACGATGATAAATGCAACTGTTTTTAATAATTTTTAATTTTTTAAGTTGCATTATAATTACTTTAAGTAATAATGTAACATTTTATGTAAATTGTAAAGATGTACCTGCGCTCATATATTTAGGAATAGTATATTTATTTTAAGCATTTACGAAAAAAGTATTTGTAGGACAGAATTACGGAAACTAGAACAATATTCGGTAAATATATATTGGATGCATAGAACATTTCCCGCCCAATAATTTGGTTTATGCGTATTTTTTTTAGGTTGTACAATTATCTTAGACAAAATTGCAACTTTTTATGAAAAATATGTAAATCTTAAGAAGAGACACCTCCTATAATATTTTTATGATTACTATCTATTTTTTAATATTAACGATTTGTTATTGTTTAGTTTTTAACATTAACATTAACCGAGTGGATGCGTCGAGAGGGAAAACCCCTATATAAGTTCACCATTTAGTTATATGTTGGTATAAGGATAATATCATTAGGCATTCTAATTTAATAATATAGAATAAATAAGAAGCATCTCATACACCAAATAACCCTAGAAAGCTAAATGAATTTTTTCCAAGCCCATAGGAATTTTCCTAGTATTTTTAGGAGTCTCCTACTATTTTTAGCGCCTCATATAAATTTTTCTAGTATTTTTAGGAGTCTCCTACTATTTTTAGCGCCTCATATGAATTTTCTGGAATTAAAGATCCATTAGGAAATCAAGCCTGGGCACGTGGCAAGCCCCGGTGGCTTCCGCCGTGTGGGATGGCGGAAGCCACCGCTTCCGCCAAGTGGCGTGGCGGAAAGTAGCACAATTCAGTAAAATCCAACATATGTGGCATACTTTCGTAATTTTTATTTATATATGTATTATTAAACCAATTCCCCCCCTCTGGAACTTGACAAAACATGACGATGAAACGCGATCACAACAGTGCAAGTGCAAGAACTTGATCATGCTTGTTTTGAAAAAAATATTTTAGTTTCAGAAGTGGTGAATAAAGGTTTAAATTTCTCTTTTAGAAGAAATCTTGATAGTAGAATGGTGCAGGATTGTGGTGTTTTTAAACAAAAATTGCTCCTAAAGATTAATAACAATGATCAAGATGAAGTTATTTGGAAAAGAAGAAAATGTACCATTTTCACGTTAAATCAGCTTATAAGCTGGTTGTTGGTGTTGGTGAGACGGTGGATTATAATTACATTTGGAAAGCTATCATACTCCTTAAAATTAAAAATTTTCTTTGGTTGGTCTGTAGAGGTGTTATTTTGACTAAAGATGTACTTAGAAGTAAGAATTGGCCTGGTAATCCTTTGTGTTTTCTCTGTGACAAAACTAGAAGTATTTAGCACTTATTTTTTGAATGTACTACTACTGCTTCGATTTGGTGCATCATTGCTAGCATTTTTGATGTGTCTATCAGACCTGCTAGTTGGTCTGGCTATTTTAGGTGGATTAAAACCAATTGGCCTACTAGAAAAGAGTTATATTGCACTTGCTTAGTTGCAGTTCTTTGGTGCATCTGGACTGCTAGGAATAAATGGTGTTTTGAAATGAAAACGTTTGACTCTCCTGTCCAAATTATTTACTCCATTTGTGCAATGTTGTGGTATTGGGCAGATCTATTTGCAGGAGATTCAAAGGAAATTCTGATTCAAGGTGCTGTGATTATCGAAGGTGCTGCTTCTGAGATTCAGGCTCGATGTTTGAAGCGTAGGCAATTGCTGAAATCAAGCTCCCAGTTGATGAACTAGAAGCTGATGATGTCATCTGTAATTGCTGCGTTCAGTTTGAGTCATTTTGGTATCAATTTCATAAATAACCAAGTTGTATAACTGGGATATTGTGAGCGTTACTTTAGTTTCTCTTGGTTAGACTGCTTCTGCACTCTTCTGTAGTTTGACTTTAGCGTGCTTTTTGCTCTGTCTGTGTGGTTAAGACATGGTTTCCGTTGTATCTGTCTTGGTGCAATGGAAAATGGGGTTGATCCTCTTTTTTTAAAAAAAGAACTCGATCATGCCAAAATTAAACAAAAAAAACCGTGATAGTCAGCTCATCGTCTGCAGATTGCCGTAGCTGAATCCACGCTGGTATAGTGGTTGTACCGTCCGAGTCGGATGACGCCGACCCAGCTGACTCCCTCCACATCAGCTCAACACGGTGTTGATGCAGTTGAAAGAAACTACGTTAGACCGTAGATGTCAAAATTTTGGGACCATCGAAAAGAGGCTCGAAGAAAGAAAAAACTAAGAAATAGTTTAGTCGGCGATTTGGCGGTGGGGAGTCAGCTCCTAAGAGCAACCCCAACGGTCCCTTTATATCACCTCCTAAAATACTATTTATGTCTCTAAATACTGAGTTTGTTTGTTTAAATGAAAATCAATCAGACCCTTTTGTGTTGGGTGGGGACTTTGAGGATAACCAACGTTTAAGAAAAAAAGATGACTTACTATGATTTTACCCTGGCTGAAACCTATTACTGATAGAATAACAGCCGTATGCCCGGCTTTCAGTAATAATAATATGAAAAAGATGTACAAATATACTAGCAGCCAAGCGCGCATCGTCGTCGCTGCGACGCATGAGATAGGAGCGGTGGGGGCGGTCGGGCGCCGCCGCCACGTACCCCGGGGGTGGGATGCTGAGATGCATGCACGTCGTCTTCGATCTCCCGTCACGCGGGAATCGAAAGCGAGAGGGAGAGGGAGACAGGCCGGGAACGAGGCGAGGCGAGTATTCTAAACCACCCGCCCAACCGGCGAGCTCAAGGTGTTCCCCGGCGACGCGGACACCTCCCCGTCGCCGGATTCGCTCGCCAAAGCAGCCACAGCCTAGCTCCTCCTCCCTGTCCTCTTTAATTTTCTTTTGGTTCTTTAGGCTGCCAAAAGAGGGATGCGTCATTCATGCGCCGTGTTTTCTACTGCCTGCTCGACCCTCCGCCGCACGCCGAATCCTTAAATTAGTGATTTGTTTATTGGGACAGCATCGATCGATCTCATCTAGTCATCTCAGGACAGATATGCATGGGTGTCACTTGGCTCCAGATGAGGTGTGATCTGACTCCACCCAAGCTCGCGCGACACGCGAGCACAGAGCTCGAAGTGTACTTGCCGCTTTGTTTGACACTTCGAACGCTATAAATAAAACCGGATATTCTCGATCTTGATCCATAAAGTGCATGGGAGGGCCGCCTCTTCTTTTATAAACGGCCCGCAGAGTGGCTAACGCCAAAACATCTCCATCTAAAATTTTAAATACACACTCTATAATATTATACATTATTTCTACTCTTTTAAGTTTTTTCACACTTTACACAGGACTCTAAATGGATTAATCATTCCAGTATACACTCTATCCTACACACTTTATTTTATATCTTCCTCTACTGATGCTCTTAGCATTTGAAACATGGTGATGGCAGTAACATGGGGATCAAACCACGGCTCAATTAACACCTCATTGATTAAGCTTATTTGGGGCTTATTTTAGAGGGGGAAGTCTACTATCATGTTTTGTTTGCATGACCTCTAACTATAAATTTATATATTCTGGTCCAAGGAAATTCAAATTGACAATAACTCTCGTCCAGCTGCTTCACCTAGCTTCCCGCTTCCAACAATCCACACATGTACACTACCTCCTCCACAATGCTCCAGCTACTGCATCCGCCATGCTCCAAGCTAAGCCGTTGCCTTAATCGTCCTAGACCACATCCTCCGATGTGCTCCAAGGCTATCACTACCTTCTCGCCCTCCTAGCCAGCCGCCTCAACCATCCTAGGTCATCTTGCGCTATGCTCAAAGGTGTCGTCCCCTCCTCCCTCCTCCTAGCCCCTTTTCTCAGACATATACTTTATTTCCTAGCCCGACACATTTACCATGATCATAGGACGCCTCTTCCGCAATAGCCTCCTAGAACAAATCCTCTTCCAATCTCTCCTATAACATCGCCTCCAACATCACCTCTCTACCACCACTGCCTCCACCCCACATATAGCCATCCTTCTACCCCTGGTTATCTCCCTTTGCCTCATAGGGTGCAAGGTCACCTACACTGGCCACCACAAACACACCTCTCGCTCCATGCATATCTCTCGGTCGCCAGGATAGCTCAGGCGATCGGCTGTTGAGAGAGAGAGGGAGGGAGGGGGAGAGAGAGAGGGGCTAGGTAGAAGAAGGTGAGGCTGAGAGGAGAGATAGGAAGATAAAATTGAGGAGAGAGAGGTAGAAGAGTTGAGAGAAGATAGCATAATATGTGTGGGCCCGCTGACATTGCTTCTGTTTAATTTGTTGAATGTGATGCCACATGTGACAACGCAACAACAAAATCACCTATATATGGATGACCAAGTGACAATACACTATTCAAAACCACTTCAACGTATTATTTGTGTCAAGTTTCAAAGTTCTACTTGCTAGAATATCTAGTTTTATTATTGAGGAGCTTATATAGACATAGCACAATAGTTTAATGTATCATAGACTTTTTTATTATGAAAGGTTGAGCTAGAATGTTGAATTGCAGGAACTTAAACTCCGATAACTTTTTGAAGAAACAGCTTAGAGAAGTTAATTAAAATGTTTGGTTTTTTAATGTCCCGACTGAACCGTTGATAAGTTCTTCAAACCAATTTTTTGTCATTATTACGTTTTTGTTATAAAAAAAAGATTTCCCACCACCATATTGTTTACGCATGTAGGGGTGGAAAATGGAAACAAAAAAATCCGTATTATCTGGCATTCGTATTCGAAAAAAGCACTATTCGTATCGATGTTATGTGTATTCGAATACAAACACTATCCATATCCTACGCTATCCGTATTCAAAAAAAATATCTGTATTCGCATTATTCCTATCCGTATACGATGTTGAAGTCTTGATTTATATCTAGGACTAGCAAGCGTGCACGTGCAAGACACGTTGGAGCAATGCTGATATCAACAATTTGTAGAAAAAAGTAACATGTAGGACATGTGTAATTTTTTTATTTGTCTATATCTATATGGAGCAGATGTAGGAGCATTCCTTATTAGATTGATCGTCTCATTCGGTTGATATTGACGTGGCTCATCTTATGAAACATCTGAACAAGCAAAATTAAATAACACATAATCAAGATATAGATATAGATTAGTTAACGGGTGCAATAACATGCAAATAATTGTTTTTATTAACAAATCAATTATGTACATGGATGTACGCATAAATATGTATGACACTTACTCTTTTAATTAAAAGTAGCGATGCGTTCTCTAGATGGGCCGGTCAGGTTGTAAATTGTAATTATATATGTGCATACGCTGCAAACTTAATTAATAGGTTGTATACATCCGCACGCATTGACATGGAGGGGAGGATACTAGAGCGTATTCTTAAGAGAGCTACGTAATACTCCTACTTGTATACAGAGTCCTGAATTTATTCCACTGCCCAGCCCGGGCAGACGTTTCGTATATATGAGTATGTATGATTGCGGCGTACGTGCCTGCCCCCGCCCTATTTTATAGTGTTACTGTGCTAGTCTGTTAGTTCTAGTTTAGGAAGAATTAGGAAAAATTATTATGAAGATTTATAATGGGAGAATAAAAATTAATCCCATGTATGTGTATATATAGGCAAGAGTCCGTGGTCTAAACGTATCGAGTTATGGGCAAGAGTCTGTGGTCTATACGTATCGAGTCAAGAGTCTGTAGTCTATACTTGATAGCAAACTCATGAAAAATTATGGTTGTTGGATGATGGATTGAGGAAATAGACGGATGTGATCTGTATTTGGGGGAGAATAAAAATTAATCCCATGTATGTGTATATATGGGCAAGAGTCCGTGGTCTATACGTATTGAGTTGTGGGCAAGAGTCTGTGGTCTATACATATCGAGTCAAGAGTCTGTAGTCTATACTTGATAGCAAACTTATGAAAAATTATGGTTGTTGGACGATGGATTGAGGAAATAGACGGATATGATCTGTATTTGGATATAGGCCAACTGCTCAATTATAGAGTAGTTTAGATTTAGATTTAGACGAGACAAAAACACTCGAAAAGGTGATATCCGAAACCGTATTCGTATCCGAGTATATTCAGATTTGTATTCAGGTATATCCGTATTTAAATATGAGATTATCCGAATCCGTATTCGTATTCAATTAAAAAATATGGATACGAATATGATAAATGCACAAACCAATTCGTATCCGATCCGTTTTCACCCTATACACATGTTCTTTTCTCGTACACGGAGTACTCTCTCAAACATAACCGCTCAACTTCCGTTCTCTGTCCGTCGTCTCTGCGCCACACGAATTCCGTGATAGGTATCGATAGGAACCAATTCGATGGCTTTTTTAGAAAAGCATGGGAATCCGTCATAGGTTGGCTGGGACTTGCACCGGAGGCGGATGGGATGGGCGATGGGCGCACCGCGCACGCACGGAGCAGCCGCCAGGCGAGCAGTTTGGGGGGGTCACAATTAACTCAACAAGTCACAACTCACAAGCAGCCGACGAGAGAGGCAAGGCCGTCGTTTGCCCGGCCGCCACGTGACGCGCGGAGGAGCTAGCTCCTCCGTCCCCGTCCCCGTCAGGAGGCCCGCGCGTGCGGCCAACCTACGATAGCGAGCGGCGCACGGTCACGGTGCCCGGTGAAGCTGAAGGCTGAGGCTAGCCCACCCGGCTCCCAGCCCCAGATACGGACGGTAAAAAATTACCATAGCCTGCATGCTATACAAAATTCAAATTTCGGTCCACAGCGTTCCGAACCACTTTTATGGATTCAGATGGTTTCATGTATATCATATAAATAAACTAATAGATATAAAACTTGAGTATTATAGGCTAAAATTGCAGCATACTTTGAGTACCCACGGATATCTCATTCCATCTGTCTTGGACACAAATTGGACCGTGAATATTTTGCTCTGAGTTTAGACACGATGATCGATCGATCTGTACATGCATGAATAGTACTGACATGTGGTCATACCATCTCCATAGCTCACTTCTCCTTCCTCATATTCAGTACTCTAAATCTAAAAGCATACTCCCGGTCACCGCATTTGTTCAAAGTCTGGACATATATACCCCAACGCCCCTACTCTGTGTCTCTTTGCAACGCCCTACTAGAGAGAGGGGGTGAAGGAGTATATCGCTCTATCTATCGAAGGATGGGAGGAGGTGCACATATCACAATGGGAGAAATAGAGAGAGGGACGGGGAGGGGATGGTCCAAATTGAAATGGTATAACCTTCGAATTCATCCCCTGGGAAATGAGTGACAGCAACACGAATCCTCCCTCGAGTGATGAGCAATGAGTGGTGACACCTTTGTTTTCTCGAGCTGCGAAAATGTGTGTTTAGATTTAGGTACTTTCAGGTACCCATTGGGTTAAGGTTCGATACATGTTTGTGTTGGCAAATGGTTCTTGGGATTCAGTTTTGGGTTCAAGCATAGTTTAGCAGGAGATACCCACCACTCAATTGTTAGCAATTACCCCGATATCCCTGCCTGCTCAAAAGATTATCTTTTCTCTCCGGTGTTGACCTTTTTGCGTCGTTGGATTGTTTGCAAGCAACTTTTTCCCTATGTTCTTATTTATTTTTATTGCTCTTAATTCTGCGACACACAAAGACAGCTATATTACTAGAATATATAATTAAATCTAACCGATTAATCACAGCAAGTTCCTCACAAAAATGTGTTTTTACCATACTATAAATACTATCGTAGCAGTAGAAAATAAAAAAAAACAATTTGAGTTGTTATATCCCGAGGGAATGTACCACTCGTATTCATCGAAGTGTAGCTAGCAGTAGCTTAATTCACAAACCTTAATCCGAGAAAGGTGAATATTGCTCCAAAATCTGAAGCAGACAGCGCCATTTATACATTTGGGGTTGTTTTTGTGTGAGAGGCCACCACATTCATATTCTAAGGTTTCATCAGGGGAGGATATATCCTAAGTAGTTTGGTTTTGTGCTTACTAGTTGCGTACGATGGATGAGTGGGCGTGTGTTGTGTTCCATTTCTCGGATCAAACAAGCATCCATGTACTACTAACGGGGATTAATTAAAATACTCCATCCGTTATGAAATAGTAATTGTTTTGGACATTGACACGGTCTCCAAAATACAGCTTTGATCATACAAAACTTTATAAAATTTATTTATAATACATTAAAAATTACTCCCTCCGTCCAGTATTCATCAACGTATTACGTTTTTTGGTTTTTCCAGAATTGATGTACGTATACTCTTAGCCGTTGGCAGCGTCGGTTTGTTTTGTGGCCGCGCGTGCCTCGAGTTTAATTAGCGTACGAGTCCCAAGTCGATGCACCTGTTCGATAAACGATCAGGTTTAATTACTCGCATGCATGCAATCCGTCCCGTCCCTCCGCATGCAAGCCGAGTGTTTTAAGCGTCCCTCCGCATGCATCTGGACGACGAGCTCATCGCCGCGCTGCGTCTTCATCGCCGTGCTGCCGATGGACGACGAGCTCGTCCGCTTCATGAACTGGGCACCGAACTCCAGCGAAGAAGCTGACGGCGAGCAACTAGACAACGATGAGGCTCTCGCCGTTTCCGACAGCGAGCAAGGGAGCGAAGCGGACGACTCCTTGGCCGGCGAAGCGGACGACGTCGCGCATGCCCTTCTGCACCTAGCCTCTACCATGGAGTGGATCTTCGAGTCTGACAAGCAAGGAGCAGAGGTCAGCAATTTTTTGCATGCATGCATGTTCACACGGACGAGCACGCGACGACGGGATGGCGTTTCATGCTAAGCGGGGAGCGCGAGACGCAGGGATGGCGTCGGAAGTCGAGGGGACGCGCGGCTAGCTCGATGCGACAGTTGTGAAATTAATTAGATTAAGTTGTAATTTCATCAAACCTTGGTCTTGGTGCCCAAACCAAATACGAACATGAATACTGGACGGAGGGAGTATATTATTATGAAAGTTCTTTTCAAGACGAATTCATTTATATAATTTTTATGCTCTCAATCTAAATGGTTTAAAAGTTCTCTATGGATAAAGTTTTAAAACTTTGATTTAGAACAAATCTAAAACGACTACTATTTCATAACGGAGGGAGTAATACACGAAGATAGGATGAGTCATTACCCTGGAACCGCATACATGGATGCATGGGGTTGCACGCAAGGACTGGCTCGGCTCGGGCCCGGGAGGCGCAGGCTGTCCCCCGGGACGACACTGGCGCGGCGCGTGCATGAATGCCGTAGTAAACACGCGGGTTGGTACAGGTACAGGGATAAGATAGGATAGGTACAGAGAGAGTACCAGTGCTAGCACTATACACGGCCAAACCGGTGGCGACGGGTGAGTGGCGACTGACGATGGGGACGCCCTGCCGCAGGAGTCAGGACGGGGCAGGATGGCAGCGCATGCAGGCAGGATGATGGCACCGCGTGGCTGCTCGTACGGAGCCTCCCGCGTACGTGGCCGCGCGCCCAATGCCCGCGCACCGCGTCGCCATGCCGGTTGATTCCCAGATTTGCTCCTACGTCTGCCACGAATTGGGAAACGGCAAGTGTGCATGCGCGGCCAACGGAGGCCTCGTTCCTTTCGGATTAGCGTAGCGTATTGTTAACACCGTGACAAATTTATTTTTTATATATATAGCCTATTTGGGTGTAATGATTTGTAATAACTTTTTTCAGATTTTTACTAGTCATTTTATAGATCATACAACTATTTTTACATTTTTTTTTGCAATATTTAAACCTCGCTTTAAAAACTCTTAAATTTGCTACAGTAAAACGCCACGCTACGCTAAGCTGAAATGTACAAGACCGGATTCTCGGTCTCAGCCGCCCGCGCCGCTCAGCGTTCGGCCGCCTGCCCCAGGGTCCTCGGCTAGACTGTACAAAGCAATGCGGATCTAGCCGTACAAGCTTCCCAATATACGCACCACTAAATTTTAAGTGTATTCGGTTTTAAGCAACGGTGCATGTGGGCTAAAATCATTTTGGCCTGCTAAACGCACCCGCAAGTTTTTTTGTTGTTGGTTTGAGTAGGCCAGCCTTTGCTGGGCCAGCAGTGGCGACGCCTTCCGACATTGTTTCTTTTCTTTTAAGGTCCTCAGATGAAAAAACTACGTGTGCATAGGTGACGGCGGTGTTTTCTTGTGACGCACACAAATTCCGCGGCGAGAACGCATTTGCGGGCGTGCCAGTGTATTTATCAAAAATACACAAAAGAAAAGGGGACAAGGTCGTTTATATTTCATCGTCACAATAAAGTACAACTCTTTGTTGATATTGCGCTCCGTAGCCAGGTTGGCTAGACATCTGTAGCCTGGTAGGCTAGACTTCTTGTTCAGGTGATCGTCGAATTCTGGATCCCGGGACCTCGAAAGGACACCCTGTTAATTACATCCACAAGCCAGCTTGCGGAACACCTCCGATTAAGCTGCTGGGGCTGTCTTCTTCTTCTCTTCGCTTCGTGGTTCACCGTGCAGTTGGTGGATAGAGTTGAGGTGGCGACGACAGAATACATGAGGTAATCAGGGCCCATGTAATGCCTAGCACAGCCGTTGACATTTGGCTATGCCCGCCCGTGTCGCTTGAACTTATCCTCGTCAAGCTTCACGTTGGAGTAGTTGGACTTGGGGAATGCATGGTTAGCACTCGGCTTGGAGTTGAATTTGACAGTTTTGCTGCGTTATCGGGGATGTTCCCGCTTGTTGGCTTTTGGACTTGTCGTTGACGAGTCTTGATCACCAAAGTTGATATAGTTGGGACTGAGACCCTCCTTAACGGAATATTCTCGTCAGGAGTTTTCGTCGGTACTGTGGAATTGGGATATCCAAAGTACCCTTGATGGAATATTCATCATCAGGAGAGTTGGTTGGCACCGTGGAACTGGGATCTCCACGATACCCTTGATGGGATGTTCGTCATCGGAGGAAGATGTTGTTGAAGATCTCCTTAACGGAATGTTAGTCGTCAGGAGAGTTGGTTGGCACCGTGGAACTGGGATCTCCTCGGTACCCTTGATGGAATGTTCGTCATCAGAAGAGTGTTGGTGATATCGTGAAACTGGGCTCTCCACAATATCCTTGATGGAATGTTCATCATCGGGAGGAGTTGATTTGTATCGTGGAATTGGGATCTCCTCGATACTATCGGCCTTCAGGGTTTTGTTCGCCTTCAGGGCCAAGGTTGCCGGAACGGTGTTCCGTTTAAGTTGATGTGACGGCAGGTTCCGTCGATGCTAACGGAGTCATTGGAGAAGATCGCCGAACGGCTTTCAAGATTGGAGTCATCGTCTTCATGATGCCTTTGATGGAAAGTTCGTCATCAAGTGAGTCGGGCGGCACCGCAGAATTGGGATCTCCACGGTACCATTAGCCTTCACGGTCTTGTTCGCCTTCGGGGCGGGGATCATTAGAACGGAACGGTATTCCGTTATAGTCGATGTAAAAGACCGAGACGCCGCCGCGTCACTGTGGATATGAGCAGCCGCACCAGGGCGTCGGGGAGCACACTGCCACCCATACGCCGCCGTTATTGACTTGATGAACCGGACGCCACCAAGGAGGAGTTGGTGATGACGCCATCCCCACGCCTGGGGGATACCGTACGCCGTCGTGCTGGTCTGGAGCAAGGGAACGGGCGCTGACGGCCGTAGAGGAGGGAGCATCACTCCGTCGCGCCGGGGCGCCATGCTGGAGAAGATGGGCGACGCGGGCGCAGCCGGCCGTCCTGGGCGCAGATCAGGGCCGGGCTAGAGAAGACGGGTTGCTGGCCGGCCGTGGGTGATGATGGGCGCCGCGTCGCCGCCTCGCCGGTCTGCGCCGGCCGAGGCGGAGGAGAAGCTGGGGACCACCGCGCCGATGTGCTTGGGAGGAGGCCGAAGAAAGCGGCGCCGCCAGCCGTGTCGCACTGGACGCCGCCGCCGCCGTGCTGGATCGATGTTGGAGGAGGATCCGGGGCGACGCGGTGGTGACGACTGGAGGCTGTAGAAAGGACGGGGCGGTGTGAATCGGGGCGGCGTGGATCAGGGCGTCGCTGGCCATGGACAACGTCGGGCTGATGCAGATCCGGCCTATAGCGGCGTCGGGCGGCGCCGGGCGCGTGGAGGCGGAGGGGCGCCCTGGAGGAGACGGCGTCGGCAGTGTTGGGCGCGTGGAGGCGGCGTCGGGGGCGCCGGGCGCGGAGGATCTGGGGCGGCGCTGATCTGTGGAGGCCGGAGGACGGGGTGGCGCGGGTGTTGAGGCCGGCAGCGCCGACGTTGAGACCGGGGTGTAGAGAAGACGGGGGCGGCGCCGGGCGCCTTAGTGCGTGGAGCAGACGGTGGTGGCGCCGCCGGCTGTGTGGGAGGAGGCGCGTCGCTGGGCCGCCGCCGCTAGGCTGAATAGAGGAAGGGGGCGGCGCGCCGGCCGCCCCGGTTGCCGCTGGAGCGAGGGAGAGGAAGGGGGTGGCGCACCGGCCGCCCCCGCCGCCGCTGCCTGCAAGCCGAGAGGGAGAGAGGGAGAGCCGAGGGAGGAGAGAGATGGGGAGGGGCGGCGCCCCTCCCCTTTTACCTTTTCTTTTCTTTTCTTTTTGTTAGCCGCCGGCTTCTAATGTTCTGTGCTGATTTATTTCCCCCCTAGGGTTTTCCCCTTAACCGGTATTTATAACCAGTAATTAGGGTTTTCCTGATAATGGGCCAGATTTGGGCCAGACTGGTTCCGGACAAAATAATCCAAGGGTTGCGGCCTGATTGACGCCATTAAAAAAAAATTTCTCGTCAAACATTTCTTCATCGCTTTCTTATTGAAGACGTCATGTCAATCCTCTCGTATTGCTAGTGTTCTTCTAAAGTTTCTCTTTAGATAGTTGTGCTGTCGTCGCTTGTGTGGTAGCTTGGTTGGCCTGTGTGTTGTTAGGTGCGACGTCGGTGTTGTTGTCACCTTTGGGCGAGGTGCTCAGCTTATGTCGAGGCTACATGCGAGTTAGTCGGCTTTATGCTAAGGTCGTTGTCTTACTTCTCTCCTCCTTCAATGAATTGTTAGAGCTCCTGACCCCTTTGAGGTTGCTCGAACAAACATTGGTCCAGTGTTCATTCTACTCTGAGCTTGGCTTGCTTCTTCTCCCCTGCAGGTTCAGCCCATCCACCTTGCTTCCTCCCCCTCCAATGTCAACCCAGCCCAACTGGCTGGGCCTCACAGCCCAATTGACTCAACATTGAGAGCTAACCACAAGTCATGTTCACTCAGAATCCACCTATCTTCTCTCCCCAAAGATACAAAACATGTTTAAAGTGTCTTAACCTTATTTGTTCAACCAGTCTATCCATTCAACCTCACACAATTAACTGTAGCTCAGCCAGATTATTCATTCAGGCCAGCCACTCCGAACATGAGGTTAATCCGGTGATGCCTCTTCTCTCTCCATCGTCCCCTCCAATCTCCGTCGACTTCTTCCCCGTTCCACCCCTTGTCCCCTCCTTGAGTTGCCCACCAAGACAACCGTGTCACATCCTCCTATCACCAACGCAGCGCCACCCCCACCCTCCTCCCCAACATCGTTGTCCTTACCTCCCCTCATGTTGTGTCAGAGTCATACCCTTTTCTCTTATGGGGGTGTTGCCATCCTTCCTCCTCCCCGCCCTCACCCAATAGAGACATAGGGACCTAGCTTATATCGTTCAAGTACTTTAGAAAGTAAAATAGAAGAGTTACTAAAATATAGTTAAACAGTGATTAAATAGTGTTGTTCGATCTAAATTAAATTCGGGTCGGTAATGCCCTCAAACGCCAGCTTGGTGTCACATTTGTTTCACCGATATAAATAAACAAATAAGAAAAGCGGCTCAAGCTGGACTAGGCGGCCGGTTTGTGCTGCAGCCAACCCGCTTCGTGGCAGGCGGCCATACGCAGACCTCCATCCACGGTCCACGGGCGCCGCTGAAGAAAATGAAGCAGCAGCCGAGCCGAGGCACCCGACCCGACCCAACCGCTGAACCGCGGACGATGGCAAGCGAAGAGAGCTCAAAGAAGAGAAATAACTTGTGGCTGGAGGGAGCGCCACGGAGGGCTCCCGGGCGCGCACACGCGTCCGCCCTTGCTTGGCACCTGTCCCCCTTCAGTCCCCGTATATAGCGCCGCCACCATTATACCATCTTGGGCAACCACAGCGCTCCCATAAATCGGCTCGGATTGGGATTGACTGGTTGATCGAGCGAGTGATCGGCGATGGTGAGCAGCGATAGCGCGCACGGGGGGAGCGGCGGCGGCGGCGCGGCGGCGGCGCCGTTCGTGGCCAAGACGTACCGGATGGTGGACGACCCGGCGACGGACGGCGTCATCGCCTGGGGTAGGGACAACAACAGCTTCGTCGTCGCCGACCCCTTCGTCTTCTCGCAGACGCTGCTGCCGGCGCACTTCAAGCACTCCAACTTCTCCAGCTTCGTCCGCCAGCTCAACACATATGTACGGTCTTTGATTCAAGAAGATGGATTTGAGGTTCCAGCGTGGGTGAAAATGCGCGGGATTTTGATGTGGGTTTGTTGTCTGTTGTTGTTGTGATTTGAATTGTGGCAGGGGTTCAGGAAGGTTGATCCGGACAGGTGGGAGTTCGCGGCACCCGACCCAACCGCGGACGACGGCAAGCGACGAGAGCTCAAGAAGACAGAGAGCTTGTGGCTGGAGGGGGCGCCACGCAGGGCTCCCGGGCGCGCACACGCGTCCGCCCTTACTTGGCACCTGTCCCCCTCCAATCCCCGTATATAGCGCCGCCACCACCATTGCCATCTTGGGCAACCACGGCGCTCCCATAAATCGGCTCGGAAGGGGACTGACTGGTTGATCGAGCGAGTGATCGGCGATGGCGAGCAGCGATAGCGCGCACGGGGGGAGCGATGGCGGCGGCGCGGCGGCGGCGCCGTTCGTGGCCAAGACGTACCGGATGGTGGACGACCCGGCGACGGACGGCGTCATCGCCTGGGGGAGGGACAACAACAGCTTCGTCGTCGCCGACCCCTTCGTCTTCTCGCAGACGCTGCTGCCGGCGCACTTCAAGCACTCCAACTTCTCCAGCTTCGTCCGCCAGCTCAACACATATGTACGCTCTTGAACTCTTGATTCAAGAAGATTGATTTGAGGTGTAAAATTCGAGGGATTTTGATGTGGGTTTGTTGTTGTTGTCTTTGTGATTTGAATTGTGGCAGGGGTTCAGGAAGGTTGATCCGGACAGGTGGGAGTTCGCGCACATGTCGTTCTTGCGCGGACAGACGCACCTCCTGCGCCACATCGTCCGGCGGAGCAGCGGCGGGAAGCGCAAGGACGACGGCGGCACCGGCGCCGGTGCGGACGACGCCCACGAGGACAGCGCGGTGGTGGCCATGGAGGTGGTCCGGCTCAGGCGGGAGCAGAAGGCCATCGAGGAGCGCGTCGCGGCGATGTGGCACCGGGTGCAGGAGACCGAGCGCCGCCCCAAGCAGATGCTCGCCTTCCTCGTCAAGGTCGTCGGCGACCCGCAGGTGCTGCGCCGCCTCGTCGCCGGCGCCGGCGGCGGGCTCGAAGGCGCCATCGGCGAGCCGGAGCGCTCCGGCGGGGACGTCAAGAGGGCGCGGCTGCTTCTCGACGGCGGCAATGCCGCCGCCGCCGCGCCGGCGCGGCGCGACGGCGGGCTGTTCTACGGCGCCGGCGAGGACGCCTTCGTGCCGGAAGCCGGCGTGGACTTCACGGGGTTCTACACCGGCGGCGACGGGTTCGGCGACGTGCAGGTGGACGCCGGCGACGTCGTGTACCCGGCGGCGTACGCGTTCCCCGTCGACAGCGGCTGCTAACTCCTAAATCCCTGCTCGGATTGGTGCTTCCGCCGATAGATTCGTGTACGTATTTCGTGGCGAATATGCCCTCCCGAACTGCTTGGAAGTGGCAACGTTAGCTCCTGTGGATACTGGCCGTGTTCTTGAGCTGTAATAACAGTTTGTAGTGTGAAAACCTCTCCATGTAGGAGGCAGAGTGAGCTTGCTGCTCCTGTGAATACACACCGCGCCGGCAGCTGTGCTCTGCAAGGTGTGCATGAAACTGTCAAATAGTCTCGCGTAGGAAGCAGATCATCAAGCTGCTCCCTTCTCAGATGATCAGACATCACTTCTTCAGACACGTTGGATGAATCACAGCTTTGTTGCTGCCTCGAATTAATCAAGTAGTGGCATGCTAGGCTAAAATATTTCCCTGCAAATTACACCTTTTCAAACTCTTGTTCAGTAATTCTCTGCAAATTCTTCCCTTTCCATTTATCAGTAAATTATTGCTTTTTTAAAAAAAGATCACATTTTATTAAGAACAGAAAATAAGTCGTTTCAGACAGTGGCATGCGGGACAGTTTCACAGAAGTTGCCAGCTTAGGCTTTGTAAAATTTTGCAACACAATGATAATCGAGCATTTTTACGGTACTAAGAGAGAAATATACTAACATGGGTGTATAATTTAGATTTGACTCCCACACAAAACATATACTACTATGATAAAATAGAAAATAGAAAACAATCAAGCGGATGAATGGTTTGCATTCCTACCATATGGCAAACTTTTTTCTAAAAATTAGGCCTTGCTGGAAATTTTGGCAGTTTCAGTCAAATAGAAATCTGCAAATTCAAATTTGATTTTTTTTCTTTGTGATTGATTCCCTCACGTGACTGAGTCCTCATAGCGCTGCGCAGTCGATTTTTTTTTTTTTGAGAAAGAGACCAGTTCATTCCTGAAGCTTCATGCAACATACAAACATACCCTTGTGAAGAAAGAAAATTACAAGCAAGTCCTTCAGGGGTTCTAGCGCTAAGCACTTGCAGAAGCGTGCCCTTCTCACCACGGCAATACTGGAGACGACGAACGGCAGGGTCGACGGCACCACCAGGCTGCACCACTCCGCTGGCCAAACCCAACAGGGGAGGCGAATCAACAGGTCAAAACCACAAATAATCGAGGAAGCACACGAAATCGCCTTGGCCAAAGAAGGAGAAAGCACAAGCACACAAGCAGCACCGCCAACGACCACCGTCTTCTTCCCCAGCACCGCCGACGGAGTCTCCATCCCACATCCGCTAACCTCTTCCTCGATAAAGCTCTCCTCCGCAACGCGGGGAGTCTGAAGAACCTCGCCGGCAAGGAGTAGAAGACCACGCAGCTGCGGAGTTTGGCCACCCCGCCACCACGAACTCCCTACCGCCCAAAACTCCTTATTAGCAAACCTAGAACTACTGCTATACATACCTTTGGACAACCTAGAAGACACCTCCCTTCACGCCAGGCTAGCCAGCGAGAAGCAGACCCCGCCCCCCCACGAATCCCGCCCGATTCCCCACCTCGCCGGTGCCGAAGCAACCGACAGAGGCGAAGGAATCGGCTGGATCTGGAGGGGCGAGGCGAGACGCCAAAGAATCGCGCTCTCTCTCCTGTAGCAAGGGGATAAGGCCGAGCCCGAGGTTCGCAGTCGATTTTTTTGGATCCAACAGCCTAGATATCCCCTCCCTCTCTCTTTTCTCCCCCTCCCTTCCCTCGTCTCTCCCCGCGTCTCTCTCTCTCTCTCTCTCACTCTCTCTCTCGCCCGTGCCCCTCCTCCACCCCCACTGCCGCCCCCTCGCCGCCGGCCGCTCCGCCCCAACTCCCTCCCACCATCGTGCCACCCCGCCCACCCTAAACCGTCCAGCGCCTTCACCCTCTCACCATCGCCGCCCTAACCACCTTCACCCCTCCCACGGCTCCGGCGGCGCCACCGCCCTCACTCCATCCCAAACCAACCGCCGAGCCGCCGCCTCCCCCGGCCATCCCTCTAAGCCCGGCAGCACGGAGATTCCCAACCCCCAACCCCGAACCCTAACCCTAACCCAAAAACTCGTGCTGGCTACGATGGCGGCGGTCATCGAGGAGGAGGAAGATGCGACGGTCGCAGATGCTCTCTCCCCTCTCGGTGTCCCCTCCCCCCAAAATTGTTTGAGCCGGAGGTAGGGAGGCAGTTGACGGGGTGAATGAACTGCCGCCCAAGAGACTGCTAGTGAGCATATCCATTTTTTTTTTTTTTGCATCCCTCCGGTAAATTTGCCTCCGCGAGCCTGTGCACCGAGCGAACGAGGCCACTGTTGGCCAATTCATGTTTTCAATTCTCACGGCCGGGCCAAAAGATCGAACGGGTGTGTACCCTGGAACCGAAAAAGAGAATTCTCCGTTCGGGACTGAAAAAACGAATCAAGACAACTTTACAGCGCCATGGGCTGGCAAGGATGCATGGCCCATGGGCTAGATTTACGTTTTCCTATTAGTTTTCATTCCAAAAACGATGCTTGAATTATTAAAATTAGCAAACCAGCTTGGAACATTTTGATCTTTTTGGATTTGGTGCTCTCCTCAGATAATTGTGAACGTGAGCAAACCTATCTCTGGGCACGGTTGAATGCTTGTTCATTCATAAAGATTCATTTTCAGTGTAAAAAAAAGGAAAATGCCATATTTGAATACCAACAATTAATTCTGAAACGTTTCAAAATGATTAAATAATTATTTCAAATGGAAAATTAGGGTGTTACGAAGGACCACAGCATTTTCTCATTGCATCATTGCCGGTGTGCGCAAGTTTACCTTGGTGTTTGTTGCGCCCGTGGCCCATGTGCTCTGATGACAAGGTTGTGGACTTGTTGCTGCCTCTTTGCTGCTCACACGCGAGCACGGAGCACGTTTCAATATGCCATGTCTAGATTCAAACGAGTTACAATGCTACATAAATTTCAGAAACCCAAAATTTTTAGCTCAAAGAAAAAGGCAAAAATCATAAACCCTAAGCCGAATTAAACACAGGGGGATCACGTTTCAATATTATGCCATGATTAATTTGAAGACCGAGTCAAAATGGTAGATTTGAAGAACCCAAAATATTGAGGTCGAAGACAAGATAGGGAAAAAAACATAAATTGTAAGCCGAATTAAATAAGAGTAAGTTTGTGATTTTTTTCAGACCAATGGGTGGACATATTGTCGATTCATTCAAATAGATAAAAATATAGAAAAATAAAAAATAACACGGTCCAAGGCACCGCAACGCAAATGCTTCCATCGACCACTCACCTACTTGTTGAGCGCATAACCTACAACCACCGACCACCAACACACCACAACACGCCACCACTGAAGCACCATCGAAACAACTTCCAAACCGAAGGGCAAAGTAATTGAAAACCCATCGACGGTGCAAAATGGACCACAACAGTGCCTTCAACGAGGGAGAGGCGACAAAAACTACCACCGTCCTCAGTTCGCAACATAGGTTTTCACTTAAAAAAGAGGAATGTGTGCCCAAGACAATACATGTACGGAGAAAACAACGTCTCTACCGCTAACCCAAGCAAGCAGCTAGGCATGAATTTCACTCGACGCAACCTCCCCCCGACACTGCACTAAAGGGAAGTCGCAGCTAGAGCAGCACGGGCATGAAGACATGCCGTTGACCGACGCCACCATAGCACCTTTGGTTGGAAGCCACCCGACACCACACAAACAACCACCCCAAGCCTGCCAAGCTCCTATAAAGGATGGGGAGAAGACTAAATAATAGGGGACAAAATGCAAATAGACAAAAGCACGAACGATGAATCTCAAGCGAGCCGAGTGATGGATCCTGACACAGCTGAGAAGAGGGCCTCCAAGTGTAAACTCCGCGATGCAACCACCATGACAAATTGAATCCAGTAACCTTGTTGCCAAATCTAGTCGCCCCACCGCCAAATCCAAGCAACTTGCCATTGGATCCGGCCAACCGCTGTCGGAAGAACCATGTCTCAACTGATCTTACAAGTTTATTGCGGGAACTACACCATTTTCTTCATAGACTTTACGTTCGGACGATAGTTAATAAACAAGAGAGGGCGACAATATTTTTTACCATGGTTCAGGCCCTTTCTGGAGGAAGTAACAATCTCATGTTCAACCTTTCTTTAATTATATGAAGTACAAGTACAGGGAGAGATCTTGATCTAAGCTCTTTGGAGGACATTGAGATCAAGACCATTTTCTATGGTGGTTCTAGACGAGGACAGATCTCACCAATAATTGCGTTTGGAGGATTGTACTATGTCTACAAGGTGTATGTGTTGTGTGGATATATGTAAGATGAGATTGTTGGGTTGTATGGATGTGTTATGAAATCAATAAGGGGGGTATATATGTAGTGCCTACGTGCCGGCTAATAAATCTTAAGTCGGTGTAGTCCATGCTGAACATAAGCCAAACTTGATCTTCAAGACGCCTTAAACCCTTCCATATTGATATAGTATTATAGTATTGTCTTGGGCAGCATATTGATCCTATAAATATCAAAACCCTGCATGGAAACTTAGAGCTATGAACGAACCAGGCGTTATTATGCAACCGGTGCACAACTCTTGCCTTATCTATAGCCCATGAGAACCAATAGAGTCGATGCTCACGACGGGCAGTGTTCCAGGCCATAGATGGTTTGGCCTGGTGTGATGACGCACTTTCCTTTGTTGGTATTGAGACGACTTGATCAATTCATTCATTCAACAATTACAACTTGGTAACTAAAACTTGATTAGTAAATAGATTTTGTGTAAAATTACTGATTCTCCCATCCCTTGCCATTGCATTCATTAAATAAGGACTGTTTACTAGGTAGTCACGTACTCATTATATCTATCGCGTATAATTTTATTATTCAGGTCGTGATTCTGAGCGGGACCAGAAGGGTCCAAGCGCAGATGTGCAGAACTAGCTGCGGGTGTCTAAGTCAATATTAGATATCATTAATTATTGATGGCTTCTGCTTAATTTGATGATTTCATTTCGTTCTTCATTTATTATAATAATTGGATGTTGCCACACAGTACTCTTGAATTGTTACTTTTAGTTAGTTATTGAGTATCTACAATGATATCCACCGAATTGTCCATCATGAGATACTAGTTTGAGGCTTGTATTCCTTCATAATGTCTGATTCCCTATAAAGACACCAGGGTCACGACATATTAGACCTACAGCTAGTCAGAGTTAAAAGTCTGATAGATGCATGCTCTGCTACCTGTGATTTGCGAAAGTGCGGTGAATTGAAACTCAACGAGGCTATAGCTGGCTATACTGATTTGATCCTTGTTACCCGTTAAAAGAAAATTCAAGAATATATGCATACACACACACACACACACACACATCTTTAACCTTTTCTCATATCAAGTTGAATTCCGTAAATTTATCGAGAGCGCCGTTTTAGCGAGCCAATTATGGAACACTAGTAAGGTAACTGCGCCCATGGCGCGGCGTGTTCTATCGCGTCTTTCGTGTTAGGCAACATGCATGAGTAAGAGCTATGAAAGGAAAGTAACATCAGAAATAAAAAAGAATAGAGGGAATAATATAAAAATCTAGTAAGACTGTAAAGTTATGCTAAACACATAAACGTTGAGACCTTCGAAAATACTGTTGGTTCCCTTTGATCCAATGGAGGGGAAAATGAATAAAACGAACTTAACTATTATGTAGTTCTACTAAAAGTAAGAGCAATACGTGTCAAAACAGAAAATAGTGGAGAGAAGGTTGGCCTCCCCGAAATGAATAACGATGGTAATTTTTGTGCTCTGAAATTATTTGGGGTGCGAAATCAACAATCTACAATTCTGAAAGAGACATTATGTGTAAACTTTGTTGATTGATATAAACGTAGAAAGGATCCAAGGAAGTTGACCAAAAACTTTAATTTTATCGCAGTATATTGTACTGGAAGAGCACTTGAAGGAAAGATGAATGTTTGTTCCATTTTCTGTAGTGATTAAAAGACACATAAAGATGCATCTCCGAAAAGTAGGTTATTTCTTTGTACTATTTTATTTATATCAAACTATGCATAATACTACTATGATACAAAAAAATATAGAACAAACACAAAGGATATTTTTTAAACATGAGACTTCTTAGAATTGCTATATCTTTTGTGTGCCCTTACCACCATGATACTATGTACCACCATTTTTCCTGTTTTTTGTGTCGAACTAAAAGAATTGTAGAAAAAAACATAGCAAAATAGAACCACATTTTCTTCTTTCGTCGAACACAACTGTTCTTAGTTTTTTTCTATAGAATTTTCCCTTTTTTAGTGTTTTTAACTTTTTTTCTATTTTTAATTCATTTTGTAGAAGTCAAAAAAATATAACGGCTAAATCCAGAATTGTATAAAAAAACTTAGCGAAATAGAACAGCATTTTGTACTTTCGTGGAACACCAGTGTTTTTTTTTTTGTAGAATTTTTCTTTTTTAGTGTTTTTAACATCTTTCTATTTTTTAATTAGTTTTATAAAAGTCAAAAAATTGTAATGGCTAAATTCATTTATAGACCCTTACCCTGTTTTTTTTTGCATCTTTTTAGTTTTTATCTCTTGTATTTTTTTGAAATTTTTACGGTGATGTTCACTTGCATTTTTATTTATTTTATTTCTTTTTAGGTTTTTGGAGTTTTGCAAGATTTTGTTTTCTAAAATGTTTATATTAACTTCAACATGTTTTTTTTTGCATTTTGCATCTTTTTTTACATTTTTTTGGGTTTATTACGGTGACGTTTATTTGAATTTTTTTATCTTTATGTTTTTAAAGTTTTGCAAGAATATTTTTTACCTTTTCTATTTTTAATATTATTTTCTTATTTATTTTATTGAACTCAACAATTGTAGTACTTAAAGTCATTTATGTAACTTTTTTTTGCGTGGAGGATGACGTGGCTTGTTCGGCAATCGCCACGTGGAAGCCACTAGCGACTTCCACCTTCGCGTGCAGGCAAGTGGCCAACCGAGCTATGCGCGCTTTGTGCCTGGTGGGAGGTAGGAAAGTAGATAAATAAAAGAGGAATGCTGGGAATGTGTGTGCGAAAATGGGTGAAAAAATAGGAGGCGGCAGGATTTGAACTCGGAACCAGCTAATTGAGTTCCACCGCTGTAAATTAACCACCAGGCCAACCGGCCCAAATTGTTGACACTTGCACCGAAAAAATGGTTTTATATATAATCTTTAAATGGACAGCCGGATTCAGCCGGCGGGCGTCATCGTGCACGATCCGACGGCCGCGCATTGTTATATAGATAGATAGATTGTGTCTTGCAGTGGTCACCACCTTCAATGCGACGGTGCTCACGTTTTTCTATTGACTTGTGGATATGCTTAATGTGATGTGTCATTTTCTCTCTACATCGTTCGATCTGATATTATCTGTTGAAGAATCTCGTGAGATTGATTGCATATCAGTAGTCAACCGATAAGATAAACTATCTACTTTAGTTTGTACAAGACAAGCTAGGTCATACTAACAGATTATCTATTTTGCGTATATGTGTTTTCTCAAAACAAAGTCCATATATATCACTCGTACAACCAGTCATCTGTGTACGTAGGTTCCAAATAGTTTGTCATTGGTACGTACTCATCAAAGAGAACACTGTAGAGGCTGCTCTTCACCTACACGCTTATCAAATAAGCAAAGGGTGTGCCCAGCGAAGGAGCAGCATCACATGAGAAAACTCGGATCTCATATGGACACCTGACCGGTGTATATATATAGCATGCACAGGGAAACAAATTACAGTCTCTCTAGACCGTCTTACCTTACTACAAAAAAACACACGAAATATTGACAGCTAAAACCATCGAAAAAGGTCCCAAAACCATCGAGATAGATTTTTAATTCTCAATGACCGGCCATTGAGAAACAGACAGTGGCTAATGGGTTGAGAGAAATTAGCTCAACCTTTGTGAACGACTAGAGAGTGGTGGTCGACAGTGCTCATGGAGCCGCCGTCTAACGGGATGGCACTCATGGCAGCTCAGTCTCAATGGCTTTTGACCGTCGAGAGATTATATAAATGAACCGACACACCGGCAACTAGCCTTGGCCTGCTAGGTGGACATAGGGCTCATTCTCTCGACGGGCCATAAGTGGCCGTCGACAGAAAGTGTGGGTTATATCCTCGGCTTGGCCTGGCAGGTGGGCCCATTGCTCATTCTCTCGATGGCTGACACATGGCCATCGAGAGAGGCTGTTGGGAGCCAGCTTCCTGCTGCAGCCTGCCCTGTGGGCCGATGTTATCTCTCTCGACGGCCACACCCTTGGTCGTTGAGAATAACTAAATCCGTGGCCTGACTCGCAAAGGTGTCCTCACCCATACTGTTTGTTACCCTTTGATCCAAAGTTAGAGTAGGTGGTGGAGTCATCGATCCAGAACCCTACGGGGCATACACATGGTAATTAGAAAAAAAAAATCCTTTAAAAACTTGTTGTAGATGATATATGATGCATAGAAGATACATCGCTAGTGTTGGCACCCCAAGAACATACAACCCCATAGGTGGGGACAAAATCTATATGGGCCCCATAGCCGGCGCCCAGTGGGGTTGGTGGTCACCATAGAAGGCTCCCACACCATGGTGGCCCATGTAAACGCCAGAATCTCCCTCGTAGGTGCAGAGCCGCTTGTGTCTCGCTCGAACTAGCATGTGTGTTTCTTGGGATTCTTAGACTTCTTAGAATTTGCTATATCTTTTGTGTGCCCTTACCACCATGCACTACAGGAAACGAGTTTAATTTCGTCGGCCTGGAACCAACGAAATTAGGGGTTTTATCGACGAAATTACAGTAATTTCGTCGGTTAGCCGACAAAATTGACCCGACGAAATCTGGGCGACGAAATTACAAACGGTTTCGTCGGCTGCCGATGAAATCATAGTAATTTCGTCGGTTTTTTCTGGCCGACGAAACTAGTTCAGCTGACGCCAGGCCAGGTTAGAAGGTGAAGTGGCAGATGATGTGGCTAGGCCGATGAAATTATGCTCAGGTAATTTCGTCGGCCTAGGCCGATGAAAATAATGGTATTGGCCATAGATGGTTTGGCCTGGTGCGATGACGCACCTTCCTTTGTTGGTATTGAGACGACTTGATCAATTCATGCCTTATTACAACTTGGTAATTAAAACATGATTAGTAAATAGATTTTATGTAAAATTACCGATTCTCCCATGCATCCCTTGCCATTGCATTCATTAAATAAGGACTGTTTACTGGGTAGTCGCATACTCATTATATCTATCACGTATAATTTTATTATTCAGGTCGCAATTCTAAGCGGGACCAGAAGGGTCCAAGCGCAGGTATGCAGAACTAGCTGCGGGTTTCTAAAATGTTTATATTAACTTCAACATGTTTTTTTTTTGCATTTTGCATCTTTTTTTGTTTTTTACATTTTTTTGGGTTTATTACGGTGACGTTGATTTGCATTTTTTATTTATCTTTATGTTTTTAAAGTTTTGGAAGAATATTTTTTACCTTTTTCTAATTTTTAATATTATTTTCTTATTTATTTTATTGAATTCAACAATTGTAGTACTTAGAGTCATTTATGTACCTTTTTTTTTTGCGTGGAGGATGACATGGCGCATTCGGCAATCGCCATGTGGCAGCCGTTATAACCGGCAAAAAAATTTGGATGGGCGAGGTGAGGAATCGAACTCGCGATTTCCACCTTCGCGTACAGGCAAGTGGCCAACCAAGCTATGCGCGCTTCGTGTCTGGTGGGAGGTAGGAAAGTAGATAAATAAAAGAGGAAACACTACAGGAGACGGCAACGGTCTAGACGGCTAAAGCCATCGTTACAAAGACGTCAACCGTCGGATTTAATTAGTCTCGACGGCTAGATGTCAATACAAGGCCGTCGAGTTAACGTCGTCGAGAGAAAGAAATAATCTCGACGGCTCAGCCGTCAATACAGTTAGTATCGACGGCCATAAGCAACGCCGTCGGTATAGACTCCCCAAACGCCGTTTCCGGCATGATCAGTCAGTATCGACGGCTCATACCTAGCCGTCGACACTGTTGATGACGGCCACGTGGACGAAAAGCCTGTGTTGACGGCCATAGTCAGCCATCGATACTGAATATAATGGGACCAACACAGAGGAGCTAGCAGCTGGTGACGTGGACAGCAGAAGGGGGCGAGATGGCGGCGGGGGCAGACGGGGGCGAGACGGCGGCGGCCCGGCGCGGCGGCGAGATGACTGTGGCGGGAGGCGGCCCGGCACGGCGGCGGGGTGGAGGCAGACTGACGTGGCGGCGGGGAGGCGTGGACGCGGCCCGGCGAGGAGGCGGGGACGCGGAGCGGCGGCGTGGAGGCGAGGCGGCGCGGCGCGGCGGCGTGGATCGAGGCTGGGGACTTAGCGATTTCGCTAAGTCCCCGAGCCCGCGGACCCTGTATAACTAGGGCAGACTCGACAGCCAAGCACTAGGCCGTCGACACAACCATGGTAACCGACGCCTTAGTATCGACGGCAAAGATCAGACCGTCGAAATAGATAAATTAGTATTGATGGCCATTAATAAGCCGTCGATACTAATCTAGGAACTGAAGGCTCTGTATCGACGGCATTGGTAATAGCAGTCGAAACTGTCGTCGGGGATGCTAGTATCGACCGCTCTTAGTAAAACCGTCGAGATAACTTCTCCCGAGGGTTAGGGTTGACTACCGTCGAGTACTTGTGTTAGTATCGACGGTCCAAGCCGTCGATACTAGAGCTTGTCTCGAGGGCTTCCCCCTTAAAGGGAATCACTGGTCAACAATGTTTTAAATAGTGGGCTAAGCCATTAGCGGTGGTCTCCTCTAGAAGCTATAAAAAGCTATAGCGGGATATAGCGGAAGCTATTTTATTTAGCGGTTTTATAAAAACATGGAAATTTTTAATTAATTTTACACAAAAACTTGGAACTAATGAAATATTATGAACACAAATACTCAAAGTCTCAAATACATGTCTAGGGCTACAGGAGAACATGTCTCCAGTTCCATTACTTCACAGTCATTCAATGATTCAATGTTTCATATTCATTCAATATTCAACGACTCAACGACTCAACGATGTTTCAATGGTTCAATACATCATTCATTAAAGTAAAGAACACATCAAAGATGCATAGGATCTAGTCATCTATACAAAACACTGAATATTTTCCTTGGTTTGGATTAGCGGGGCTATAAACATTTCGCGGCTAAGCCAAATAGCGGTGTTTAGCGGAGCTAAATTGTCGTTAGCTACAATAGCGGGACAATTAACAATAGCGTAGCGGCAAGCCCTCTAAAAACGCTATAGCGGGCTATAGCAGTGCTATAGCGGGCTATTTAGAACCATGCTGGTCAAACCTCTTTGTTTAAATTTTATAAATTTGAAAAACAAATTTCAAATGTTTAAACTATTCCATGTTGCTTTCTACTGGGAATTAGACACCTGGGAAAAAAATCAAATAATTTAGAACTTCCTATGAGGTCACCCCTTTGAAACCTGAAGCTCTCCGGAGAATTTCACCTCGAGTTTCATATTTCATGTGATCAAAGCAACATCAAACATCCTATTTAAATTTAAATTATGTTCATTTGTAATTTTAAATTTATGTTTTCCTACTATCCAATATTTGATACCCGCACGCTTGTACCCAACTATTTTTTTAATTTTTGACTACAAAAACTGAAATTCTAAGATTTAAATAGTATTTAATACATTAATTAAAAAGCTATATATGTTCAATATTCCTCAAATCATTACTTATAACAATAACTACCTAAAAAATTACAAAATGTAACATTTCTAATTTCATTTCAAAATCACAACAATTTTCAACAAAGATTAAAATATAAATTAAACAAAAGGGGATAGGAAAAAATTTATAAAATAATATGTCTCGACGGTTTTTTGTGGGCCGTCGATACAGTTAGTAGAGTATCGACGGCTTAACGCTTGACCGTCGATACTGTTAGACGCCGTCACGCCACTCAAGCTTTCCGTGGGCCTTTCCCAAGTAAACTCGACGGCTATTTATGGGCCGCCGATACTGACCCCCAGATTTGAGTTGTATCGACGGCTTGATAATGGCCGTCGAGACTACATTACCTGTTTCGACTGTTAAAATTTGGCCGTCGAATCAGCTTTTGGCAGTCGAATCTATTTTCGTTTCCTGTAGTGAAAGGTGGGAATGTGTGCGCGAAAAATGGGTGGAAAAATAGGAGGCGGCGGGATTTGAACTCGGAACCAGCTAATTGAGTTCCACCGCTGTAAATTAACCACCAGGCCAACCGGCCCACATTGTTGACACTTGCACCGAAAAAATGGTTTTATATATAATCTTTAAATGGACAGCCGGATTCAGCCGGCGGGCGTCATCGTGCACGATCCGACGGCCGCGCATTGTTATATAGATAGATAGATTGTGTCTTGCAGTGGTCACCACCTTCAATGCGACGGTGCTCACGTTTTTCTATTGACTTGTGGATATGCTTAATGTGATGTGTCATTTTCTCTCTACATCGTTCGATCTGATATTATCTGTTGAAGAATCTCGTGAGATTGATTGCATATCAGTAGTCAACCGATAAGATAAACTATCTACTTTAGTTTGTACAAGACAAGCTAGGTCATACTAACAGATTATCTATTTTGCGTATATGTGTTTTCTCAAAACAAAGTCCATATATATCACTCGTACAACCAGTCATCTGTGTACGTAGGTTCCAAATAGTTTGTCATTGGTACGTACTCATCAAAGAGAACACTGTAGAGGCTGCTCTTCACCTACACGCTTATCAAATAAGCAAAGGGTGTGCCCAGCGAAGGAGCAGCATCACATGAGAAAACTCGGATCTCATATGGACACCTGACCGGTGTATATATATAGCATGCACAGGGAAACAAATTACAGTCTCTCTAGACCGTCTTACCTTACTACAAAAAAACACACGAAATATTGACAGCTAAAACCATCGAAAAAGGTCCCAAAACCATCGAGATAGATTTTTAATTCTCAATGACCGGCCATTGAGAAACAGACAGTGGCTAATGGGTTGAGAGAAATTAGCTCAACCTTTGTGAACGACTAGAGAGTGGTGGTCGACAGTGCTCATGGAGCCGCCGTCTAACGGGATGGCACTCATGGCAGCTCAGTCTCAATGGCTTTTGACCGTCGAGAGATTATATAAATGAACCGACACACCGGCAACTAGCCTTGGCCTGCTAGGTGGACATAGGGCTCATTCTCTCGACGGGCCATAAGTGGCCGTCGACAGAAAGTGTGGGTTATATCCTCGGCTTGGCCTGGCAGGTGGGCCCATTGCTCATTCTCTCGATGGCTGACACATGGCCATCGAGAGAGGCTGTTGGGAGCCAGCTTCCTGCTGCAGCCTGCCCTGTGGGCCGATGTTATCTCTCTCGACGGCCACACCCTTGGTCGTTGAGAATAACTAAATCCGTGGCCTGACTCGCAAAGGTGTCCTCACCCATACTGTTTGTTACCCTTTGATCCAAAGTTAGAGTAGGTGGTGGAGTCATCGATCCAGAACCCTACGGGGCATACACATGGTAATTAGAAAAAAAAAATCCTTTAAAAACTTGTTGTAGATGATATATGATGCATAGAAGATACATCGCTAGTGTTGGCACCCCAAGAACATACAACCCCATAGGTGGGGACAAAATCTATATGGGCCCCATAGCCGGCGCCCAGTGGGGTTGGTGGTCACCATAGAAGGCTCCCACACCATGGTGGCCCATGTAAACGCCAGAATCTCCCTCGTAGGTGCAGAGCCGCTTGTGTCTCGCTCGAACTAGCATGTGTGTTTCTTGGGATTCTTTGTTATCAGACATATATGTAAAAGTTGAGAAGTGGTTTTGCGAACACATCACTCCAACGTGCCGAGCAAGCCGCTGCAAGCCTTGGATTCTTGCCATCATGTCTTACTGATCTTTTCTCCACTGCCCTAAGGCTCTCCTCCAATTAATATGGTTCACACCATCTTAGCTGGTTCACACCATCTCAGCTTGTGGTGGTTTCTCTCCTGCTCCCTCTCTATTTGGATACGGGACTCGAACCAGCGCCAACTCTCTATAGTGCATTGGCTAGCCCTTACCTCGAACGCGTACTTTGTAGACCGACAATATATATGTATTACTACTGCAATTAGTATCGCTATTAATATACTACTGCATCATAAGGTGTAAAGAATATAAAGAGTTCACTTGAGAGAATAGACGCTTGTGAGCGAAGCCCATGTGCTTGTGGAATATTACTAGAGGATCGAGATCTGCCTCTTCTGTATTGTTGTTTAAACTTGCTTTGCCTAGGAGTTCCGCGGGAGGTCACACTCTCCGAAGTCTTTGCCACACTTCGACGATGAGCCTTCTTGTGAAAATCATTTGACCGTACGTAAGACGAATCTTTGGGTAACAAAATATCCGAACGGTGAAAATTGACTAATTTTTTATGTTCATTTTCACCCCTTGTGTGAATTAGAAAATGCACAGCAAACTTAACAGTGCGGGTCATGAAATCTTTACACGTACACGCGCGCGCGTGCATTACTGTTCGAGTAGAATTAATGATCAAGTGTGCTAGCCAGCTTTCGGCCCCCGTCTCTTTCCTCGCCGCACATTCTTCTTCCTTTCTCCATCTCGCCCAGAATTTTCCAAACCGAAACAGCTGCAGAGTGCATATCGTTCTGCCTAAAGATAATGAAACGATATTCCTCCGGACAGCGAGCAGAACTGAAACATCGCTATAGCTAGCACTGCACATATCGCGAAATACGGCTGCATCGCTGCATTCCAAAGTACACACGGTCGGTTTCTGGGGTCAGCCCATATATGAAAGTTGAAACACACGCACAAAGAGTAGGAGATAAAACGGCGGTCTAAGAGTCGACGCATATATGCAGCAAAGAGCAAACCCTAGCCATGGAGGTCATGGAGATTCTATGCGATTTATGGGCACCGACGTGACCTCCGCGCGTCCATCCGTCGCGCGCGCGGGATCTGCAGGGACCAGCAGCACGTGACGAAATTGCAAAAGAGAGTGGCACATGCAATGTGCATGGCGCTTTGTTGAATCCGGCGTTCGTGTCAACTTCAGTCAATTATGAGGTACAAAAACCCAAAGGAATCAAGTTTTGGCTGCCACAAAATGGAATCAACTGTTTGATTAGAGCACACCAGCCCCTCTATCCCACCCCTAAAACACTATTCGTACACACATGATTAGTGTTTTACAGGGTGGGATAGGGAGGCTATTGGGATGCTCTTAGGTTAAATTCATTGCACTGTGATTTTCCATCATTTTATGTGTTTAACTTGTGAGTATTTAGCTACACACACACCAAATTGATATATTAGTTATGCTTGATTATTGAAGTTGAAATTATTTATGCATTCGTTCGTCACTATGAATTAAAAATGGTTCCGGAACTAGGGGAATTATTACATAAATCTGTGTTTGTTATTGAAAAACATGTGTTTTTTATTTGAGAATTGCCCGTTCATAGACCGTCTGTCTCGCGATCAGTTGCGTAGGTGATTTTTTTTAATGTTAAGTGATATAATACAAGATGTGATGCTATGTGTTTTTTACTCACAATTCGACAGTGGACTAGACAACTGTATAGTTACTCAAAACACAGACGACTGTTTAGGAGACAATCCTTTTTTATTTTCTTTTGAGCAAACCCTTTTTATTTTCATATATGCAATTTCTTGCAAATATATATAATAGAATGTCCACACAGCGCGAGGTTTTTTTTACAAGATTTACCAGTTACCGCCACGCATCAAGGGATGCTGCGCGCTTTCTTACAACTTTGCGTATTGCTTCAGTAGATTCGAACTTTTAACAAATATCGCCATCATCTTTTTTTTCCCTCTCTATATATATTACCTTATTATTATAACGAACGCGTGTACGTGGACAAAGAAAATCGCGTTAGCTTCCTTAGCTTTGGATGGATCAAGACATGCATCTTACAATTTGCCAAAAACGCTTATTCCCCACACCTTTACTTACACAAAATTGTAAGCAGACATGATATGCGCGCGCTATTGTTTGGAACGCAAGAATTTTGCAGATATGTCATAAAAATCTATCAATTTTCACAGGAATTAGACAAATTTCGCGTGTTCAAAATGGTGTTAATTATTTACATATGACGCATATTATTGATATAGAACGAGCGAGGTGGCCCACGCGTTTGCGTAGCTAGATTTGTTTTGGCATATAGAGTTTATCTATAACTAGCTTATAATCTATCTCTAATATATCAGATCGAATTTAGCCATATAGAGTTTATCTATAACTTATAATCTATCTGTAAATATATTATATCGGATTTAGAGCTTATCTCTAATATCTCTAATCTATCTCTAATATATCATATCTAATATAACTTATAATTTTCTTGATTTATGTGAGAATTTCTTTGATTGATCTAGGCCGTTATAATTTGGTCCCACCGTTGATCGAACGACTGGAATAATTTAGGTGATGTGGACGAACGTGGTGGCTTCTTTTCCCCTCCTTTATATATATAACCAGCAAGGTGACCCGCATGTTTGCACGGCTAGATTTGTGTTAAGATATAGATAATATATCAGATTAGATTTAGATTTTATCTCTAATATATAGATCAGCTTCAGTAGTTTGTTATAGAGGTTAATATTGACTGTTAGATTTACATAATAATATCCATATTCAATGATGTAGATTTTTTATTTTTTCTATGATTAACGTGAGAATTTCTACTATTTTTCGAGAGGTTAATATTGACCGTTAGATTTACATAATAATATCCATATTCAACGATGTAGATTTTTTCTTTTTTCTATGATTAACGTGAGAATTTCTATTATTTTTCGATTAACTTGGGAATTTCTAGGATTTTTGGATTAATGTGGTGGCTCTGTTTAACTCCGCTTTATATATATAGTAGATAGATAGATGTTAAGTTTAGACATCAAATGTTTAATTTTCTTGATATATTTATAACAAGTGACTTTTGAATTTAGTTTTAAACCTCATATTCTATCTAGATTCTTTTAGAACCAATATAAAAATAGTCACTTTTGTCACTGAACTTTCATATTTGAGCCAAGTTGATCCTAGGATACAAAACCGCTTTACCCCCCGCCCCCTCTTCTCAACTTGATCCTTTGATCAGTCAAACCTGGATAGTATGTGGTTTTGGATGATGTTACGGTTCATGTGACGGGTATTGGCATACGTGGATGCTTATCTATACTAAAATAGGGAGAATGACAGACAGTGGGCTATACAAACCAAAAATTTATTTTATTTGAAAGTTTTTTCACTAGGCCCCTCCTGTCATATTCTCTCCCGTTCATCCCCTCTCTCATAACTCTCTCTCTCTCTCTCACCTCGCTGGCGCATCCAGTTGCCACCGCCACTCATCCTCTTGCTCTTAACTCTCTCTCTCTCTCACTCACTCTGCTGACCTGCGCCTTCAGTAGTGAAAAAACAAGTGGGTGTCAAATATTTTGTAGAGAGCAAATTGACGGTTTCTAATTTGTCGTCGATGTTTAATATATGGAGCCAATTGACAGCGTATATATACTCATCCCAAAAGAGGCCATCCACGTGTTTCTTGAAATAATCATCAGTGCGCGGCGCATAGCACATGTGATGCTGGCATGCATGTACACACAGCATTCGAATTGTGTAGAGATATACCGATATATGTAGCTAGACACGCACGACTCCCGATTGCTGCAAGGGCCGGAAAACCCTTCTACTGCACGTACGTGTTTCGACCTAGTAGCTAGCTACAAAGACCAAACTCTGAAATCAACGGTCAAAACAGTAGAGATTATTAGAGAGTCAGCAACCGTTGCCCAAGGGGCAGGGACGATCGATGATGAGGACTGCATGCAATGTGAGATGCGTGGCAGCCGTTTCTCATAACAAGCAGCTGCTAGCTAGCCACTATAAATATCACCCCTAAACCCTTCGATTCCAGCTCAAGCGCCCATTGCAGACTAGCTACACACACATACACTAGCTAGTAGGCACCATATAGAAATAACCAAGTCGCTACATATACACATATACTCTAGTTCACACGGGCCATATACTCTAGCTCAATTAATAGTAGTACGTGCCTCCTGAGAATGGCTAACGAATCCTTGGTTACAGCACGGGTGATAGGGGACGTCCTGGACCCCTTCAACAGCACCGTGAATCCGACGGTCATGTACGACGGTAGGCCTATTGTCAGCGGCATGGAGCTTCGCTCGCCAGCGGTCTCTGATCGACCGAGGGTCGAGATCGGAGGGGATGATCTTCGCGTAGCGTATACCCTAGTAAGTCCGTTATTGTATGATGTATGTATGTTTCTCTGTAGAGATTTGGTTAGTAGTTAATTAATCGCTAACGTTGTGGCATTATTCCATGCACGTTGCACCGCCACATATATAGGGGCTCGTTGTCGATGATCGATCGATGGTTCAGCTGATCGCTCATCACAGACAATTTTCGGGCCGTCTGAATTGTAGTGCCGACACAGACGGTTACCTATGAAGTATATGTGATAGCTCATGTCATAGACGCTTCTGATCTATAGGAATCGTATGTGTTTTATGCATGTGACCTATTTGTTGTAGGGCATTCACAAAAAGCTTCTTGTAGTAGCAGTACTGTATGATATGGCATCCACTATATATACAGCTGGGCTTCTATTTAGCAGTATGGCGGTATATATGTTTTAATTTAACCATTCAATTTTGCTGTGATTAACTGTGTGACATGCAATATGTATCCTTAGGTCATGGTGGATCCTGATGCTCCTAACCCAAGCAATCCGACCTTGAGGGAATACTTGCACTGGTGAGCCCTATGCATGCTGCAGTACACGTATCATATAGGCACAAAATACGCATGCATGTACGTATGTGCATATCATGCAAATCTATGTTTTGTACGCTTGCACTGATGCATGCATATACACATTTTTTTTTTCGAAAGCAAGAGCAATATTTCATAGTGCGCCAATATATTAGAAAAATTAAAGTGCGGAAAGTTGTTTAAAAAATCATGTTACATGATATACAACTGGTGATTTCGTTTAAGAAAGATGTTGATTTTTTACATATTTATTTATGAAAATTGAACAGGAGAGCAACGAATTAAAATTGTACTGCCGATATGCGGCGCATCATGCTGTCAACTTGATTTGCTGCTAGGTCTCAATTGGGTGCATCATGTCTTGTTCTGGGAGGCGCGTTAATTAAATTCTTCATGCATGTCACATACCATATGCCACACGTATTACAAGAAATGATCGAGTGTCGATAGGGAGTACGTGCGTGCACCAATTGAAGGCTTTGAAGCCACCATTGGGTGGGTGCATGCATACAGCCATTGGGCTATTCAGTCAGCGTTTTGTAGGTTTCGGTTGTGATTACGTTTAAGAAAGGCGTTGATTTTTACATATTTATTTATGAAAATTGAACAGAAGAGCAACGAATTAAAATTGTACCGGCGATATGCGGCACATCATGCTGTCAACTTGATTGCTGCTAGCTAGGTCTCAATTGGGTGCATCATGTCTTGTTCTGGGAGGCGCGTTAATTAAATTCTTCATGCATGTCACATACCATATGCCACACGTATTACAAGAAATGATCGAGTGTCGATAGGGAGTACGTGCGTGCACCAATTGAAGGCTTTGAAGCCACCATGGCATGGGTGCATGCAGCCATTGGGCTATTCAGTCAGCGTTTTGTAGGTTTCGGTTGCTAAATTTGGCAAAATAATAGTTTCATTGGCCATATGCCCATATATACACCCTTCAAGCTGTAAATATTTACCATATGATGGTACTTAATTTCAGGGGATCTCATCCTAGCTAGCTTGATGTACGTTCGGACAACTGATCACAATTAACCTGTTATTGCACTTTGCCCCATATATAGGATGTTAGCATGTGCAACTAATTAACAGATGAAGATAAGTGAGACTGCATGATCATATATATATGGTTCACCTGTTCACATATATATCCTTGGATGGTATTGCAAGTTTGCAACTGTCCTATGCCATATATCCTTAAACTCCCATCCAGTGACAGTTAAACTCTATTTCAATTAATTAACTTTGCATTTCGCGTCTCCAGTTGCTGCCAACCGATGAGCATATATATATATAGATCCTATCAGGGCCGTTCCTAATGTTTTGGGGGCCCGGGGCAAAGAATAAATTATGACCCTATATTTTAGCCTATTCCTAAAGTGTAAATCAATTTTTTAAAAAAAATTATAAATAGCATAATATGTTCTAAATTAGGACGTTCTGGTTCTACTCAAACAGTCACTAAATTATTAAAATTTTGATCAGCGGAGTCTACATTAGACATAAAAAACTAATTAATTGCACCTCATTATGTTTCCAAACAATAATCTACCTTGTTTTTTTTTTGCTACCAGAAAAATGTCTAGGCATAAGCAAATAGCCATTAGAAAAATACATTTGCAAGAAATAGAGATTAGGGATTGTGAGTTTAATAACAAAACAACCTGATCTCTTGAGGCTTGATGTTGATGCAACACGACACAAAGGATTGAAAAGTGCAGTGCTCAACTCAACTCAACTCAACCTAGAGAGAGGGATGTCCAGATGGAGCCGGGCAGCCGTGCTACCGTGGGGGGCCCGGGGCCCTGCCGAGGGACTGAGGGAGTCCAGTGGTCACCAGTCGGCGACTCGGTGGAACCATGGAGACGCAGCCGCTTTGGGTTCTAGTTGCTTGCACGAACGGCTGAACGGGAAACCGAGATGGCGGGGAGCGGCCTAGCGGCAACGCAATTGGGATTTATTCCACTATTTGCTCCCCAAATCACCAACAGAAACACCATTAAACACAAAATCAATGGCCTAGGAAAAGAGATCGGTGGATTGAAAATCGATTTTGGGGAAGGAATGTGGGGAGAAGATGAGTAGTTAGGTGTACAGTCGAGCTATTGTAGAGAGAAAAGCTTGTTGAGTTGTTGTTCATGTGCCTCCCGAACACTACTAGGTGCTAGGTGATCCGGGGAAATTTTGGGCCCAGGGCGGTCGCCCCTATACCCTGCCCCAGAAACGGCCCTGGATCCTATATCTAGCTTTCGTGCAATCGAAATGCATGTAGAACGCGTGTCAGCCTACACATGCATGTACATCGATGTGCATACAAACTTGCACCATACGCTACCTACACGAGTTCACCGATCGTCTATAAATATATGCAGTGCATAAAGATCTCAGTGTTTCACAGCTAGCTCGTTGGATCAAATACATGCTAATTACCCATGTGTTCATCTCATGCAGGATGGTCACTGATATCCCAGCATCAACGGATGACACATACGGTGAGCATGCTCTAGCACATCCTCCTGCATGATCTGCATGCATGCATATTCGCCCATTGTCCTTATACTAGGACGGTAAGCGCGCCCCGGCGCGCCATATTTAATATGACGCAAATGAGCTCGCATGGTATTTATTTGTGTGGACAATTATATGGAGGGTGTAGCGGGGTGCGCGAATAAGCCGTGCTGTGGGTTGAGTGGGCCTAGACAGATGGCCGCACCCGTTTTTCCGATGGGGTGGCCCATTAAGGCTGTGGCATGGTTGAGGAGGCAGGAACCGACGCGACGGCAAAACTCTAATAGATTCGCAGAGCTTTAATAAAGATAGTGTAACAAAACTAACAATTAAAGAGAACCATATATATCTTACCATTTCTTAGATGATAATCTTCACCATCGAATAAGTTTTGCATATGGAAAAAATCCATAGTTTCCATCTTCAATTCTGTCATGATCTACAAACAATTACATTGAAAATCAGTTGATAAGTGTGATAATAAATGGAAAAGGATAGTAGTGAGACAATGAGAAAGAACTGACACTGGTACTGATATCATACCAGTCCACTGTCTACGCAGCACAACTTCATTCCAAGCCCACAGGAAGTCATTGTATTAGGTAGAAGACAATTGTAGATGCCGAACCTATTCATATATTAGCGCCTTGGTAATTTATTCTTTGCCATGATTCTGAATATCAGCAAAGAAATTAGAAATGGTTTAGAATACGTACCCAAAAGGAGCCGTTAGTTTGAGAACTGGTGAGCATTGGATGCATTTTTCCGCAAAATCCAATCTGCATGGTTCAGGAAGGAGCATAAACATGGAAAAAAAATCTGCATAGTTCAAGAAGGAGCACAAACATGGCAAAAATGGATTGTTAGCAACCTCGGTAGCCTACTGGCACACAAGATTAAAAATTGTATTACAATAGACGCAATTTAAATCTGGATTGAATGGGAATGAATCGAAAATTGAGCTTTGTACATTCACCTCAGTTGTGCACGGCTAATACACAACGTACTAAAAAACTGCTAAATTTACAAACATTTTGTTTGACTGCAGTCCATCATTGGATCATATAATAGGCAAGCAATTGAAGTTATGACATTGTAGCTTGTAGCATGCTTACAAAATAAGATGAACACTATGCATATGAAATCATGATAAAAGTCGCGGCTAAAATTTTCTCATAAAAAACCTAAACCAAATCACAATGCAGAGTCATTGGGAAAGGCACGTGTTGTTGTCTCAGCGGAAAAATGACATTAATATGCTGATATACACAGAGCACATCTTCTTACCTGAGCAAAAAGGGAAGTAAGGCTGAAACTTTAAGGCGAGGCATATGTGAATGAGATCTAGTGTGAAATCATGTAGTGAAATGTAGATGACATTTCACAATCAACTTAGTGCGTCATCCTTCATGCTGTTTTATATTTCTATCTACATATATAGGGAAAAGTACTTGAAATTACTATCACATTTTTTTTAGACAGAAGTGCTATCACATATTCTAAGTTGAAATACATGCATAAAATCTATGCCTATAACATGAACCCAATTTAATTTTGTAATTAGAAGCAAGCTCCTTTCGAATGATTCCCTCGCAATAGAAATACACATCCAACCACCTCTAAATGGATACCTCATAGAGACTAATATTTACCAAGACATATAATTAATATTTACAAAAAAAGGCAAAGACTGAATCATAATTAATAATCATTGTTTACGAAGTTAATAATCATTGTTTATCAAGCATCAGTAAAGGATCTATTGGTTGATATCATCATTGTTTGGCAAGCATCATTTTAATAGTTTTTTGCATGAAAAAACACAAAGGTAAAGGGACAACAGTCATAGAAAAATCTTGCGAACTGCCAAGTTTATATGCAATCATTTAGAGGGATGTAACAGAACCTATATAGTAATTACCTAGTCATGGAGAACACATCTGTTCAGTTAGCTATATTTTTCAGTAACATATAATACAGACATCAAAATACTTTAGCTCTATTCATGGAGATGCTTTTTTAGCAGCAGTTAGCTATATTTTTCAGTAACAAATAATACAGACATCAAAATACTTTACCTCTATTTATGGAAATGTTTCTAGACTATGCCAGCAGACCTTTGCACCCAAAACTGAATTAAAAAAAAAATGCAAGCTGCATTATTTGTTAAATACAATTGTAATTACCCTTGGAACATAAACCGTGTAAATATACACCACTATTGACCATACTGCTAACAGCAATACGCACCAAGCCATTGAGGCATGCGTGAAAACCAAGGAACACTAATAACAAAAGAAATGCAAAACTAGAAGCATACTCTTGAACCATGGCCAAACTGACAGCCAGCGCGAGATCGAGGTCGACGCAAGGCGATGCAGCAGGCGACCTCTGCATGCGGCTGCTCGGGCGAGGCGTTAGGCGAGCTCCGCGGCGGCTGCGGCGAGGCACCGACTAAAATGGCGCTAGGCGAGCAACACAGCATCAAGGGAAGACTGGTAAATCAGAGCCAGCACGAGAGGCCGACGCTGTGGTGAGGCGACAGACGAGCTCCGCGGCCGCGGCCGCTGCGGCGAGGCAGCGGCTAGAACGGCGCTAGGCGAGCAAGACGATGTCCACGGAAGACTGGGAAATTAGGCCATGGGTTTGGGGAACGGGAGCTACGCGTAAGAGGAAAGCGGTGGCGCAGCAGGATGGGGGAAAGCAGGCGCGGGTTAGGTTTGCGTGATGCACGGTGGAACCGTTGGATGGGCGCACCAAACGCGATCGAATGGCTGAAGAGTGAAGAGAACACCACGACGCGGAGGCAGCGCAGAGTGACACGACTCAAAAGACACGCCTCGTGCGTAGGAACGCAACGCTAGCGCGTTGTATATGTAAATAGATAGATGCATGCATATACATGAGAACATATGGAGTATGGACCATATATATATCTTCCTTAATTTCTTTCGTTATGCGTGTGTGCGTATATATACACACACACATATCGGGACTTAAGGGCATGCATGTGGTACGTGTGATGGTAGAGCGGCTGCAGCCCAGGCGACTGGGCGCACGCGCGCACGCGCCGGGCCCACGCGGCGGCGGCCGCGGCGGCGAGCCCAGTCGCCTGGGTTTAAGCCAAACCGGTGATGGTAATTATCGCATGCATGGATGTGCAGGGCGGGAGCTGGTGTGCTACGAGAGCCCGAGCCCGGCGACGGGCATCCACCGGATGGTGTTGGTGGTGTTCCGGCAGCTGGGGAGGGAGACGGTGTTCGCGCCGGCGGCGCGCCAGAACTTCAGCACCTGGAGATGCTTTTTTAGCAGCAGTTAGCTATATTTTTCAGTAACAAATAATACAGACATCAAAATACTTTACCTTAATTTCTTTCGTTATGCGTGTGTGCGTATACAAACACACACATATCGGGACTTAAGGGCATGTGGTGTGATGGTAATTATCGCATGCATGGATGTGCAGGGCGGGAGCTGGTGTGCTACGAGAGCCCGAGCCCGGCGACGGGCATCCACCGGATGGTGTTGGTGGTGTTCCGGCAGCTGGGGAGGGAGACGGTGTTCGCGCCGGCGGCGCGCCAGAACTTCAGCACCCGCGGCTTCGCCCGCCGCTACAACCTCGGCGCCCCCGCCGCCGCCATGTTCTTCAACTGCCAGCGCCAGGCCGGCTCCGGCGGCCGCAGGTTCACCGGCCCCTACACAAGCCGCCGCCAGGGACAGCCCTGATCTATTCTCATCCTCATCGATCAGAGCCTGCATGCTAGCTATATATGGTTCTATTCTATGTATACGCTGCACCTTACACATATGCTCTTATTATGATCCATTTTTATATATAGGCACATACATACATATGGGATAAATTAACGAATAAAAACGAACGTACCTAGCACACCCACATATATGTGACATATATCGACCGATCATGCAGCTGTAGCTAGCTCTCGATCTCTTATATATCATGTACTCAAACTCAAGAGGATGCCGCATGTAGAGTATGTTGGCCACTGCATGCTATATAGATCGATCCACATGTACTTTTATATGGCGAGAGAGAGAAGGGGCTCGTGTCTCCTATTTATATATATTCATGTACCCCAGAAATCATGTGTACTCAACCATGAAATAATTATTAATTATCAGTAATGTCTATGCATAAGAGTACTTACATATGCGATCGATCGATCGATCGAGGGCGAATTTTGCCGTGGATTTTTCTTTCGCCGGAAAAGGAAGATCGATGCCCGGCATGGGGGTCGGTCTCCTTAATTTTGTTCTCCCTTGCTGACGGCAGCCGGAATGCATTCCCCGCACAACTTGCAGCGCCACTGGTTCCCCTTCTTCGGCAGCACCTCGTCGACAGCTCACTTCACCGCCTCTTCTACCGACCTACGCAAAACCATACGCCAAAACCTATACCTAGAGCACGATTTTCGGTATGGATCGTCGTTTTGGTGCGTCAGAGCATCTAAAATGGTATAGTCAATAATTGAGTATAAAAAATGAACATATCATCTATGGGAAGTTTCTTAGTTAATTAGCATGTATCGGTGAAACCTCTTAGGGGTTAGACCGATTGGCTAATTAATCTGAATCATTGATCTTATAAAAGGTGGCCCACACAAAAAAAAAAAAGGAATTCATCTATCTTTCATACTGGAGATTGGAATCCTTTAAATTTTGAATTTGAAATTTTGGTTTCCAAATTAAATTTTTAGTTTTTGAATTTGAATTTTGGACCAAGACGTTCAAAAGTTTAATAAGAATTTTTATTTCTAATTTTATTTTCATGATTTGAAATCGAATCCCAATCTCAATCTCTGGCATGAGATTGATGAATAATAATCTTTTTGCATGGGCCACATTTTATGGAGACCAATTATTCATATTTGCCAAATGGTCTAACCCCTTAGGGGGTTCACCGGTGCGTGGTAAAGTTTCCCATCTATAGATAGTAGCGAATAGGTAAACTCTCCAATAAACTAGCTATATTATCTAAAATTAATATAAACCCATATGTAATAGTGTGCATACATGCACCTTTTTATATATATAATTAATATGCTATAGACAAACTATAAGTTAGTACTCCCTCCCGTTGTTCCTAAAAACATGATGTTTTAGACATTAATGTGGTCGTGTTAGATTCCGTCCACATATTGTATTGCTTTCAATTCTGGTCAGCTGCCTGAAGATAACAAAAGGGTTTGGTAGCCATGCACGCACATTGTACAGATCGATCCCCGCAAAAAAAAGGGAGGAAATATACTTCTATGATGAGATTCTAGCATATCAAAAGCGTTGATATTCCCGTAAAAAAAAACATCGATCTCCTTTGAATCCTTGCTGAATTCTTCAGTCCCATATACAAACTCCTAATTAAATTGCATGATGTACTTTTTAAATGACTAATTTACCATGCATGCTCGTCTAAGAAAGAGAAAACAAATTCCAGAAAGTATATATTGACATGATGCCGAAATTTCAATCTCATCATATTCTTACATGTGATGTAAGTAAGACCTAGCTAGTGGCATATGCATTGAGCTCCCCAACTTATATAACGCGCGACACCAGTTAGATGTGATTGTCCGTTACTAGAAACCCTTCACAAAGATCGTGCCATTACTTCTTAATTTGTACGTTTTCGATTAAATTAATAAAAGTACCTTTAAAAAATTATTATTTTTCAATAATCCAAGCGTTATACTATATTTTATAGCCATTTTTATAAAGGTTTACTTTTTTTCTCGATGCCCCCCAAAAACATTTTGTTAACTATTTTTTGGTGCTATTCAAAATACTCCTAAAAGGAAAGTATTTATATTGTCGCCAACTATTTTGCAATTCACCAAGCTAGACGTCGGTGGTTAAAATGCTCAGTTCGCTCTTCGCTGGTTTGGGACGAAAATATCTCGGCCACTAGGCCTACGGGGCACACAACTCCAGGCATGCGCGCGGCGGCGGCGGCGGCGGCGTCGGCGGCGACGATATCCCCGCGTCCGTGTGCGTCGGGTGCATTTGCGCTCGGTGACGGCAGCAGCTTCGGGTGCCGGCGCGGTGGGATGCGTGCCCCTGGCACCGGCGGCCGCGTTCGCCGACATGGCAGATGGAGCCGGGCGCGGCCGGGCATGCATGGCCGGTGTTTAGGTTTCGATCTTATCAAGCGCTAGTTCAACGTCAATTCCGCACTCATAAGCACTGATATGCGACGATCGATGGATTGCAAAAAATGTAGATCTATGCCAGTTCGATCAACAGGTGTGGTTGGATCTCTCTCCTCTACTTAGTGGATGAAACATAGAGAATGTTACTTTGTTTTTGACTTATTTGTTTATACTCATCTACTTATTTGCTCATCTCTAGCTTTGAAAAAAACGCAAATGATTTGATATCTTTAATTCATTCTTTTTTGTTTCGAAGGTGTATCACAAAGATTTAAAAAGAAAGTTCAATGTAGTGGGTTAGACTTTCCAAGCTACTTCAGGAAGCTCTTCAAATTCAGCTTATCAGAGCATCCACAGCAGCTCCTGCATCAGCTCCCTGCGTCGCTACAGTAATCGCGAATTTGAATTTCTGGCAGGCACAGAAGCCTTCGCTCGTTTGAATTTCCAGCCCGCCAGCTCGCGCTACAGTAAAATCGGGGCTTTGCTGGGGATGCTCTCAGCAAGTCAACAAATCAGATAAGTCGAAAAGAACGGCGATCATATATAAAGTTATAAGTAATTGCCTAATTACAAAGAACAGATTTGTCTTCTAACTCACTATTATGTATTTTGGTTTGTGAAATCTTACGCAATATTTTTAAAATTGTATCCATGTAGTAAAGAAATGCATAATAGACGAGTGTGCGTCAATTATCTAAGGCCCGATCGCCCTATATAAGGGGAGCCATCCTCTCACATCGGGATATACGTAAAAACTCTAGCGAATCAATCGAGTGATACACTAGGAGAGAGCTTATTCGTCCTTGTCACCGACGGGAGATCAATATCTCCAAAACCATGCTCACTGAAGAACCTTCGTGGGTGAGGGGCAATTGGGTTTCTGGAAAGTGCTCGATGTGATTACTCGCTGCTTTCTATCTACTACCCACAATAATACCTAGCATGACATCAACCTTCATTCAAGCGCTTGTGGTAAGTCAAAATTTAATATCTCTTTCCATATATGAGAGAGAGGTACACAAAATTGCCATAATGTGGCAGTGCTTTTTGATACGAATCTAAATATATGATTTTTATGTGCCAATCCAAAAGTGGTTCAAAATATTACCATAAAAAAATTAAAGCTTTGACTTTGGAAAATTCTAAAATGTCAAGTTTTCTAGAATTAGAGAGAGTAATTCAATTCACAATCCTCATTTAAATTCCATGACTTAAGCTGCATGGTTCGCAAAAGTAGAACCATAAAATTAAGAGACACATTATCTAACACATAAATGCAGAGTAATAGCATTGAGAATACACATGATCTAACACATAAATGCATATCTTACAAAATTAGAATTAAGTTCAAGATAAAAATCAAGACTATTTAGATTAAGATCTTGAACAAGGTAAGAAGGGCACTACTTGACAAGGAACAATTCGGCATGGCCTAAGCCCACTTCAAAGAAGCGGCCAAGTAGTACAAAAGGGAATAGGGGGATCATTACGAATAAAGAGTATATAAGTACAACCATTACAAGCGTGCAACCCAGTCAAAAGGTTGCATGAAAAAGAGGATTGCATGTGACATCATACCAAGGCCCTCGCTAGAAGGAACAAGTAGCGATTTGACGTCATCTCAATGAACCAACTGGATACCACTATTATATTGGATATGAAAGAATCTAATCCATCCATGAACAGAATAAAGAAATAAAGGGTGAGTCAACCCATAAAAGGAATAAATACTACCAAGAGAAATGGATTGCTACCACCAAGGAAAAACGTAGCAAACAAGAAAGTATATTTAAAGAGAAGCGGATGAGGGGAGAGGGCAAGTGCAACGGATTCAACCTAAAAATAGAAACGAAGAATATCCTTTAAGGTCCACAAAAAAGCCACAAATTGTAGCATAATATTTCCCTTTTTTCCCCTTTGATTTGTACCAAACGAGTCGCATTCAATCAAAGATGAATCCATTTAATAGGACGTAGGGTTGTTATCCCCAGTAGGGAGGACTAGACTAGTATAATTCAATAATGTCATTCTTAGATTAAGAGAGGAGAAAACTACTGGGCCTCGATCAAAACGAATAAGCTGAGGGGAGGCAGTGTTTCTCTTGATCCCAACAATATTATCTAGGTAGCAAGAACATGTGCATATATGTGTGAGAGAGAGGGGATGGCTTGAGGTTAGTGTTGTGGCAGCAGCGACACAACAACCCAACAGATGATGATGGCAGTGATGCTCGTCCAAGAGGCGTCCTTTATGGCCGCAACGCTAGTCTCATAGCTGCCCTTGGCAGTGGGGAAGCTTGTATAGAAGCGCACTTGGCAACGGTGGTGCTCATCTAGTACTTGGAGGCGGTGAGGTGGACAATTCTTGTCCTTGTGGGTGAGCTGCATCTTGGTAAGGTCTGAGGAACCATAGTCTAAAACTGGGGGTGTATAGAGAAAGTAAATATATCATTAATTAAAAGTGCGGACCTAATACTATGGATTGTGTCCTTTTTGGTTATGTATATCATAGCACCATCTATAGGTTTTTTGTGGTTAAATTAGATCCACTTGACATGATAGTTGATACAATAAATAAATCTAAATATATTGTCTTTCAAAACATATTTCTGATGAACATACTTCTTGTAGTCATATAATTGATGCCGCTTCTAATGAAATCATTCCAACTGAAAATATACAACAACTGTTTGAGGAGGATAACAATGAATAAGCTCTTTGGAGGCGTAAGGGACAAAGTACTAGTTAGTTTTTTGTGCTTGTTTCGGTGTATACCTTGTTGATGATGCACCCATATATATACTAAGGTTCTGTTCTTTTGAGTTGATCTAAACGGCTAAAATGACTGAACTTTGAGAGCTTCTCGAGATTCGGATCCATTCGTTTGACTTGCTTTTTAAAGCGTCAGGACTCACATTCAAAACAGCAAAAAAACGAATTCAAAAAACTCAAAACATATGTATTTTCAAAATGTAGTTAAGTCGTTAATCTGTTAAGCCGATAAGCTGAAAAGAACAAAACCTAGATGTTTTTTTTAAAAAAATTTAAACCCGATCGTACAATTAAAAAATGCTAAAAGGTTCCTAAGGTCCAAGAAGAAGGATTGAATCGGGCTAAGAGTTATGTTTTGAACTTTTTGGATTTTTTTCTTGGAATTGAATCATGACTAAAACTTTCTTCTCATAGGCACAAGCAACATGCATAAAAAGCAAGGAATTAGAGGAACACAGAAGTAAAGACCCTTGACATATATAGGATTTTTCCTGAGATTTGGAAAAGGCTTTCTCTTTTCCTACTTCTTGTTGAAACACCCTTCAAGAGAAATATCGCTCCAATTTACTCAGGATAGCCCTTCACCGCTTCGGTATGGTATGTAGGCCCTGTTTGTTTGAGCTTCTTTTCCATAAGAGGAGGATACCCCAATTTCCATTGATCATGAAGATAACGGAAATACAAAAGTACCAGGACTTTAGTACGACATGGTCCCACAGAGTATATACCTCCATAGAGGCTATAGGGAAATGATCTACAGATTAGTTCCACAAAACACAATTATTACAAATTACATCAAAACAAAAGAAACAAGTCTCTGTTTTTTGGAAGCCTGGACACCTCTCCAATCCTTTCCCAGCATTCCTTTCCCAGCTTTTCCACGTCCCCTCTTTTTTCTATGCTTTTTCTGACAAGCATATTTTCAAACCCCTGCCCTGGATTTGACATTGGCATCTTTGGTCTTGTTTCCTCCCTGATCCATCTTGCACAAGACCTGCAACAAAAGAGCCCAACCGGTGGGAACAAACCTTTATCATGTCTTGCATCTCCTCTTTCAAAAGAACAAACCTTTATTATGTTTGTTTGAGCTTCTAGCCAGCTTTTAGCCTCAGAAGCCAGAAGCTCAAACAAACAGCCAGTTTTTGGGAACCCCTTCAAAGAAGCCAAAAGTCACCAAAAGCTCAATTTGTACTGTGATCCGAGCTTTTCCCAGAAGCTGGTTTATGTGGTTTTTCCTAGAAGCAGTTTTTAGAGAAGCTGTAGCTCAAACAAACAAGGCCGTAGACTCCAACCTTCACAACCACTCAGATCTCTCACAAGTTTGTCTTTGATAAAAACTTATATAGGTATGATTACATTTTGTTTACTTTTTTGTTCAATAATTGTCGTTTTAGATAGAAAATTAATTGGTAGGTTTATAGTTTAACTATGTTCGAATGTTTTGTTCAACTTCTATAATTGTTTAGCATGTGTGTATTTTTTTATTATTTCTTATGATTATTAGTTGAGTAGGTATATAAATCTCGAACGCAACCATCCACCACTAAATCGTTTCATATAAAAAAACATTGAGAAATGGGAAAAGACCGTAAAAAAGAGAGTAAGAATTCTTAATTCCTTATTAGATTCGTTATTTCTCATGAATGAACGATAAAAAACGCAGGTATAATTGCACGTGATTTGTGTTGTGGCATGAAGTCCACAAACAATACGGGGGCATCCTCTACTGGTCTCCATGATGGGGAAGGAGAGAGGAATGCTCATGAGAGAGAGAGGGCCCACTAGTGAATCAGGGGAATCTGGTGGCTTTAGACCATGGTGATCCATTTATATAGGGTGGAGGCACATAGGAAATACCCTTGCATCCCCCAAACCCTAGGAACCCTAGGGACAAAGTTGTACATTCGCATGTTACATACATGGGCCGCATGCATGTTGGTCCGAACATACATGGGCCACAGGCCTTCCTTCCTACTGTACATTCGCATGGTCTACTTATTTTTGGCCCAAGCCTTCGGGCCTCCTAAAAGATGGGCACCCCCAATCCTATGGTACAACAATTTGTAGGAATTTTTTGGGTTGGTTTATCCGTAAACCCCAGGAGATATTGCAGCTTACTCCAATTAACACTAATCCGATTAGACTTTGGACAGAGACGTGTATAAGCCGGAAGCGCGAGCGCGTCCTGTTGCGTCGTTCGCTGTGCCGGAAGCTGTTGCGGGAAAGCCACCCCAAGCTTGCATCCTCTCGCCGTTCTTGCATCCAACCCGTCCATAGCAATCACCGTCGCTCCCTTCCTCTGCTTGCTCGGCGGCCTCCCCTGTCTCTGCTCCATCCTCTTCCTGCTGCTGATCTGCTCCGCTCCGGTCTCCTCTCGCCGTCGCCGCCGGGATGGATCCTGCGGATTCCGCCGGAAGGCGCCTCTCCATGCTGTCAACCCACCTCCGCCGCGTCGCCGGCGGAGGGGACGCGGCGGCTGGGCTGGAGAGGGCGCCGGCGTCGGCCGCGCCGCCGGGGGCCCGAGCCGGCGCGCTCGCGGTCGTCGACTCGAGGACGGGGACGCGGTACGAGGTCAAGGTCTCGGAGGAGGGCACCGTGCGCGCCACCGACCTCAAAAAGGTAGCGTTTTCTGCTCGTCACTGGGCTGTGCCGACCGCCGTGATCTGTTCCGCCCTTGGGGGGTCTTGGGGATTCCATAAATCTGATAAAAAAATTCGAAGGAGCGTGATAAAAATTCAACTTTCAATGGAACGAGGAACGTGATAAAAATGCTTCATTTGCAATGTAAAATCTAACTGAAGCTAAAGAAACTGATTCGTTTTGGTGATATTGTATAGATTACCACGGGAAAGGATGACAAGGGTCTTAAGACTTATGATCCTGGCTATCTCAATACTGCCCCAGTGCGCTCATCCATCTGTTACATCGACGGGGATGAGGGAATTCTTCGCTACAGGGGTTATCCAATCGAGGAGTTGGCTGAGAGCAGTTCATTTGTTGAAGTGGCCTACCTTTTAAGTAAGTAGTATCGATCTTAGGTTCCTCTTTAATGGAAGGAAGGGTATCTTTCTCTTCTTTTAAGTGTTGGTTGATAATTCATTGCATTCACAATGTATGGGAACTTGCCTACTCAGAGTCAATTGTCTTTCATCATGTAATTGTTGGTTGATGACTTATTGCACAGTGTATGGGAATTTGCCAAGTCAAAGTCAGTTGGCTGGTTGGGAGTTCGCAATTTCTCAACACTCTGCCATTCCTCAAGGGCTCTTGGTATGCCTTGTTACCTTTCTTTTTTATTAGTGTCGATGATCTCCATGTATTTAGACAAATTTCAATCTTTACTTGGACTACAAAGTAATAAATTGGTGCTTTTGAATCTTTGATAGGATATCATACAATCAATGCCTCATGATGCTCATCCCATGGGAGTCCTTGCAAGTGCAATGAGTGCACTTTCTGTCTTCCATCCAGATGCAAATCCTGCTCTTCGAGTAAGCACTTTTTAAATGAACACATTGTGGCAAATGGCGTTCTAATGTGATGTAATCCATTGGAATTTCAAAAATTCGCAGTTAGTTGTCAAAAGTAGAATTTTGTGTAGCAATTCACTATATATACTTATTATTCTCTGTTAGATGTATAACATTCTAAAGTTACTTCATGACATGTTATATTTTAGGGCCAAGATCTTTACAAGTCAAAGCAGATTAGGGATAAGCAAATTGTACGAGTTCTTGGGAAGGTATGAGTAAACAACTGATTCTTAAATTGATATATCATGTTATGCAAATATAAATGGAGATCTTGCACATAACCTGGAGATTGTTCTTTCTGAAATTTGTTACACATGTGGACTTTATGTATCTTACTACCAGGCTCCAACGATAGCAGCTGCAGCATATTTGCGATTAGCAGGAAGGCCTCCTATCCTTCCTTCAAATAGTCTTTCTTATTCAGAGAACTTCTTGTATATGCTGGACTCTTTGTAAGTCACATTGCTTTGAAATTATTGTGATTTTTTCCCATATGCTTTTATTTTTGTTATATTTGCTAAATAATTCACATGTGTGGCTTTAATAGTGATGCATATCACCATTTTCAATATTCTGTGAAAAAATCTCCCTTTTCAATGTGTTGCAGGGGTAACAAAGCATATAAGCCAAACCCCCGACTTGCTCGGGTTCTAGATATCCTTCTTATTCTTCATGCCGAACATGAAATGAACTGCTCCACAGCTGCTGTTAGACACCTTGCTTCAAGGTACATCATTTCTTTCATTCTCATAAATGGGGGTAGGAAACTATTTCTTAATTAACTATGCTATTTCTATAGTGGTGTTGATGTCTTCACTGCCCTTTCCGGTGGTGTTGGAGCTCTATACGGTCCACTGCATGGTGGTGCAAATGAGGTAAACTACATTGAATGCTGCTCCCTCTTGGTTCATGCATTCAAGCATTATAGTTTCTACATGTTTTATTTCATGCTAATCATCATCAGGAACTAAACATGAAGCTAAGAAGGAACTTATTCTACTTGCTATACAAATGTTTTATTGAATGGAATAATCCAAACTTATTTTCCCTCTTTTAAGACCTTTTTAACAGCTCTTTAAAATTGTGTTGTTTGGAATGTTCTAAATGTTATTCTATGTATATCAGGCTGTACTTAAAATGTTAAATGAGATTGGAAGTGTGGATAATATTCCAAATTTCATTGAAGGAGTGAAGAACAGGTGATATATACCTCCTAACTGCTTAATATTTTCTTGTGTGCATGGTAGTCTATTCAGTGGAACAAATTTTACTTTAGTACCTTCTTGATATGTTTCTGTACTTGTTTTACAAGAGTTATTTCTTCATTTTCCAGGAAGCGGAAGATGTCAGGTTTTGGGCACCGTGTGTATAAGAACTATGATCCTCGTGCTAAAGTTGTTCGAAAGTTAGCAGAAGAGGTCTTTTCAATTGTAGGCCGGGATCCTCTTATTGAGGTTAGCTGTTGCCATTCTGTTTTGCCAAATGAAGTGTTTTTTCTGAGAATTGTATGCAACCGTTGTTTTCATTAGTGAGATATTTGGTCAATTCTCTGATGCTGTGATCAGAATGGCCAAGAGGCAGAGTTCATACTATGGGTGCTAACTTTGTTATGAAACAATATTTTTCAAAGATTACAGTAAAAAGTTTTTACCCAAAGGGCTACAATTTACTTTGTGAACTCAGATGGAATGCAATTTAGATTAGTTCCACTTGGGGTCTGAAATTATTGAAAGAAACTGAATAGTAGAGTTAAACTGTTTCCCTTAAAAAAAATAGAGTTAAGTTGTTTGTGTGTTTAACTGTTTATTGCCTTTCATTTTTCTTTTTATGAACTCTTAAAGCAACCTATTTTAGAGCATCCCCAACAGCTCCTCTAAACCACCTTGTAAAACACTATTCACTACTTGTGTCCTTAAAGAATTTAAGTTGATTAAACTTATGCATAAAAAATTGATCACTGACATTAGACAATTTCTTTATCTGTGTATGCATCATACGCTTTTAGCAGTGTTATTGCAGAAGTATAGAAGATCACTATTATTTATCTTGCAAATTATTACAAGTTCAACAAGCTAAGCTGGCAAAACATTCACTACCTTCATAGTTATGTTGCATTGGTACATTTTGGCATCCTTACTTTTCTTATTTCCTCTTTGAATATTGCTAGCTTTGAGCATCTTAATCCATCCTACTACCACTATCCAAGAAGAACAATTAAGCTTGTATTGATCAATAACAATTTGGCAAAACCAATACACCTTTATGATGCTTTTTGATGCCATACCAGGTTGCTGTTGCCTTGGAGAAGGCAGCACTGTCAGACGAGTATTTTATCAAGAGGAAGCTGTATCCAAATGTGGATTTTTACTCTGGCCTAATATATAGGTACACCAGTTGAGAAGTTATTATCTTTCTATCCCTCTCATCTGTTATTGCGGTATGTAATTGTGACTGCATTGGTTTTCAGGGCAATGGGATTCCCTACCGAATTTTTCCCTGTTTTGTTTGCAATTCCTCGCATGGCTGGCTGGTTAGCACACTGGAAAGAGTCACTTGATGACCCAGACACTAAAATTATGAGGCCCCAACAGGTCAGTAACTAGCAAGTGGTTCATGTAACTTTCCCTGGTTAGAGCATCCCCACCAGGGGATGCAACCGAGCCTGCATCAGCTCAGATGGTGCCTGTGCTGCCCGCTGCTGCACTGTGCCAAGCAGTGATTTAAATTTTTTCTCCCGCCCATGGTTGATACCGGCTCATTTGCATCCCCTGCTGGGGATGCTCTTATGATGAACCAAAAAGCAGCCATAACTTCTTTTGGTGTACTTGACAATTTAATTTTTATTATTGATAAATAAATAGATTGTTACCACAGATGCTCCTGTAAGTCGGGCAACAAATTCCACATATACTTTCACTTAATAGTCTTCTCAAAATTGGGTAGAACAAATAATCCCATTGAACGTAGTTTTAGTCGTGCTGTTTGTAAAACCTTATTAGTGACTTGGGCACCCAATTTTCTTGAACTTCTAAGAATAGTTTTATGATGGTGCTTTGTTATTTCTTCAGGTGTATACTGGTGTATGGCTGAGGCATTACACCCCTGTCAGAGAACGAGTGCCTTCAAGCCAGAGTGAGCAGCTTGGTCAGATTGCTACCTCAAACGCAACAAGGCGTCGCCGCGCAGGTTCTGCCCTGTAAGGGAGTTGCATGAGTTACCGCATCCAACCTTACACAATAAAACCAAGCTGCCAACCTTTTATGCTAACAAGGCCACTGCTGCGGTGCTGCTTGACTCCGGGAGCTGTTACATTTCTGTTGTCACGTATATAAGAGATGCTGAATCAATAATGCCAATAGGAACACTTTACTGTTGCCATGTAAAGCCGAAGCAGAAATCATGTGTTGTTATCCTACACACACCGTATGCACTGTTTATGTATCTCGAGTTCTGACTTTCATAATAAGCATGGAAAAGGAAGAGATACATAAAAGATTTGTTCTTGATTTACATTAACTTGCATCGGCAATCTGCTGAAGCCAGCTTCTACCAAGCGTCTTTCTTCTATCAGGAGGCATGCATGGTAATGCACAATTTTGGCACAGGATTCAGAACTGTAATTACGTCCGGTTCGACACTACTATAGTTTGGTCATCAACAAAATACACGAATGCTAATGGGCCAGGCGGCTCCGTGCCTGCAGCTTGCTCATATCTTCGCATCCATCTGATGGCAAACAGACAAACAGCCTTGCACAAATGCGTTGCGCTTTGGTTTTAAAAAATCAGCTTCTCAACTCTGTTCCTCGGAAAAATTAAATCAACTCCTGAAAGCCCTTCAAAAAATTAAACTACGTGGATTAACTTTTTGAAGCCGCGTTTTGAGTTTGTAGAAGCTCTTGAAGTTCATGGTTCAGCAATATAGCTCAGTCTTTTAGAACACAGTACCATCTCACAGATTTGTGTCATAATAATCCACCTTGCCTAGATATTTTCAGGTCTTGGAGCTGGAGCTGTGCATGCCGTTGTTTTGTCCATGGCCGGATGGATCCAGTCGTGGAAGGCGTTTCTGTCCTGTCAAATAATTGTAGTTATTTGCTTGTGAACCTATCAACAATGTACGTTCACGTCTAGATCTCTCGTGAACCAATTGTCTTTTCCAGAATAGTTTCATAGACATTTTTGAAAAAAAAAAAAAAAGCTTGTGCCGTGTGGTGTTGGGCATGGATCTTGACGCAAATAGAATGGTCTTGAAGGTATATGTACCCGCATGTAGATATGGAAAATCCGAATTGTTACTTTTATTTATAGAGAATTGTGTTCTCGCATGATGCCTGCAGCTGCGGATATTAAATTTCAATCCTACATAAATCAAATGCGCTATAGTGGAAGACAACACCAGAGTTTTAAAATCAATCCACAAAACCAATACCTCACTTGGTTCGTTAACCAATGAACATAACCATAAAAAACTATTCATAGATCCTGAAAAGCAAGAGAAAAAACATTGACGGTTTTTACTCGTGTTTTTATTCATGAAAACCACGCCATTTTTAGAATCATAGATACTACGGAGAAATGGTTGCCACCGTCACCATTTGCGAAATATCATTAGAAACACAAAATGGTACGTGGAGTGAATTGTAGATCTGAATAATATGTTTAAATTATAAAACATTCATGTTTTTGTACTCCACGATATGTCCTAACTATCCAAATGGTGGCAACGATAAAATTATCTTTTAGGAGACAGATGTTTGTCCATGAATTTTCTATATATTCTCACTGCATCTGTATGGATGCATTTATTACAATCCAATCTACTCGTGAGAGGGACTGAGAGATTCGTGACTCGTGAGGGGAATGCAACTACGCAGTATGCATGATAGTACTCGGTCCCATCTAGTCAGCGCTTCCTCTCTTCGTGGTGCTCGATGGCGGTGGCAGCGTCTTCCTCGTTCGGTCGTGGGCCTCGGCGTCCTCTCCGCCTAGCAAGGTCCCACTTGCTGACTTCCTCCCCTCCCCTCTCCATGTGAGGGCTTCGATGGCGGTGGTGGCATCTCCCTTGTTCGGCTTCAGTGGACAGTTTGGTCTTCGGCTCGAGTTTCCTCTGACGTTTTGTGCCCCTCGGCTTGTGCTTTGTGCGGGCATGTATGCGACTACCCCCATTGTGGTGCCAGGGTTGAGCATTTTGAGTGAAAGCCCTGCCTGCTAGCTCTTATTGGGATGGTGGTGGCGGCGCTTCCAGTGCCTTTCCCTTCTGTAGGCACCGCTATGTTGCTCCCTTATCGGGCGAAAGCCCTGTGCGGTCAGCGACAATGGCGGTTCTTCGTTGTTTACGTTGGAGGCGTCGTGGTCCACTCTAGCGCTGCGGGTGGTCGCTGGCTCGTCCCTCTTTGTCGCCGTTAGCTAGCCGTATGTTTGTTGGTGTTCTGTGTGGCCGGTTTTGGCTGGTATCTGCTCTTCTTCCCCCATATCTCTTTCTCTTTTTTCTGTAAGGCCTTCGCCCTAGGTGGCAGCGGCAGCGCTGCATTCTCCTCTGTAGGCATGTGTTCTGGCCCGGTGGAGGCCGGTGGCGTCTGACTTTGTTCAGGGTTGCAGCGTTGCGCTGTGGTTGTACCCCGTGTTTACGGGTTTTTCTTTTATTTTCTCCTGCTTCAATGAAATAGGTCAGTAGTTCTCATGCCACTCTTTCAAGATATTTGGTCATGCCTCCTTATCTTATCCTCGTTGCCACTCCATTTAGGGCATGTCTTATCCTACGTACGGGCTAGGCAGCGGTGGTCTCTCCCCAAGTTCAGGTTCACAATAACCATATCTGAAAATATAGCGTCCAGCGTCCAGCGTCCAGCAGCAGCCCTCACCAACCGAGCACTGCTTGGTCCTTTGCTACACGAAAGATTCAACCCCGGCTAAAAAAAGGTCGTCGAGAGCCGCTCTGATTTGCAAACTAGAAAATACTACTCCGTAGAACGATTGCAAGTTGGTTTTTTTTTTTTTGTAATTATGCCGCCTTATGACAATTCTCCCTTCCACAAAGCACCATCGCAGTCGACTAAGCTAATGCCCTGCTACCTAATCCCCTGCTTTACCTTTGCATGCTGTGATTTACACATCGGCTCGTAGCTATTAACCAAGACCCCTGAAAAAAAAAAAGATCGAAATCTTCTGCATGGATATTCCCAAGTTCCATGCATTTGCAGACTTGATCACCACTCACCACTCAGACTTGATTATTGAAAGATGAACGGTCAAAATTTTGTCTTACGCAGGGGCGTACGTCGATGATTACCCAAATTAAGCTGGAAATATCTCGCCATCTGGAAGACCGAAGAGAGTGACATTAATGAATCTGGTTAGCGACTGCCAGCCTCCATCCATCCGTCCCTGCGTCAGTCAATTCCCCTGTTCCTGCCATGAGCCCATGCCGACAAGTCGACGACGACGACTGCAACATGCAGGCCGACGACCACCGGGCAATCGGATTCCAGGGTGGACTGTTAACTTCTCCACTCTCCTATAGCTAACCAATCAGCTAAAATATGTCAGTCTCAACACATGTTTCGTTGATCTTTTGCTTAGTCTGCTGACGAGGTACACATGCATGCTTGGTTAATTATCTGCTACTAATGGTGGATGGACATGCTAATGTGACCTTTTTCGTATGTGGAGCTGCAACAGAATGTGACTGATGAGTGCATGCATTCTATTCTAATTCTACCTTTCCCTAGTAGCGAGCTACCAGAAAGAAAAAAAAAATGGAGCTTTGCAGCTTGGAATAAATTGGCCTCCAAATATAGTTATCGCTCCAAATAAAGTGGAGTTCTGTTCCGTGATATTATCTTGTTATCTAATTAAATTAAAAATGTAACTATTTTGAATAGTGGCTTCGATAAAAGATGATGTTTGCCTTTCCAAAAAAAGGTCATGTCATCATGAGGCCTCGTTTGATTCGGATTAAATTAAATTAAATGAAAATTTGTTATTTTGTATTGCCCAAATGTTGTAATATTTTGTGGTTATTTTTGTGGGGTTTTAAATAGTTCTTCTTAAAGTTTGCAAAATATTTTTTTCATAATTTTTTTAATTTCTTAAGACGTATTTCAAGTGGATCACAAAATTGCTTCAGTAAAACACAACTCAACATTAATCTGAAACTATTTTCATCCGTGTTTCCATGACAGCCAACGATCGCACGGTGATAAAAGAAAATTTGGCGAGTCGTCATTTTTGTGCTGCTTCTTCCTGGCTTCACGCCATTGCAGTGGGGCCACTGTATACGAAGTTATTACGGGTATTGGGCATGGATTTTGACGCAAATAGAATGGTCTTGAAGGTATATGTACCCGCATGTAGATATGGAAAATCCGGATTGTCCATGACAGCCGACGATCGCACGGCGATAAAAGAAAATTTGGCGAGCCGTCATTTTTGTGCTGCTTCTTCCTGGCTTCACGCCATTGCAGTGGGGCCACTGGCATGCACACAGTCAAGCAGTTAGCAGCCGCAAGGAAGCAGTTAACTCTTTTCTTTTCTGTTCCAATTCATTTTCTTTTTTATATATATTTTCATACAGTGTTAAAATTACATGGAACAAATTTTATGATTCATCTAAAATTCTAAACAACCCATTTTAAATACTTTTCAAATTTTCAAAATCTTAAAACTATTTTCATTTTTCATTGGCTATAAACTGTAACCAGACCAAATTTTTTGAACAGTTGCCGAAGGCTTTGTATTCGTAGAAGATGAAAGACGAAAAACACTATGTATAATAGCTGGAGTTCACAGAAGACCCAGACAGTCAAGAAGGTTTATGGATGGCTAATCTCCATATTTAGATCGTCACACTCATCGAAACCGAGCGCACTAGCAGCCTTTTGGAGTTCTCTCTCCAATTTCTCAAAGCATGCCCGTTCAACCAGGATTAGCCATATTTCTAAACCCCTATGCTCTAATTTAACTGTGTAAATTAGAGCCCACATATATCTTTCTCTAAAATGCTATAATGCTCTAAGGCTTCTTCTGGCGAATAACCCACAATTTAGCATAGAAGAATGAACTCAAATAGCCGTTTTTAGTCCACTTCAACCAACTTTTCATATCATAATCTACCACTTCGAGGTCAATCAACTTTTCATTAGAGGTCAGTCAGCTTTTCATATTATATTCTACCTTGACTTTTGAGCCTAGCAAGGCAATTTACTTATTCCAACACTCATCTTCATGTGGAGGCAATTCACTTATTCTAACACTCCCCATTACATGGAGGTTCCCTTATGCCTCATATATGGAATAAGAGTGGATGACTTAGTTGCGCTGGTTAGGAATCGAACTCGTGTCCTTAGGTTGTGTTACTATATTAAGTTATATGCACCAATCAATTCACGCAAAAAAAAAAAGCTAAGCTGAAAAGGACGGACAATTCACTTATTTCAACAGACTATCGTCTAATATGATAAAATTAGCATTGTTCACCTCTCTACCAATCCTATCAAGCACCAATGGACCAAACAGGACCTTCATTTTTTTTCCCCACAAGCGTATTGCTCTCCGTGATGTTGAGATCTTTCATTTGCCTATGTCCCTACAATTTATTGACATCTCCACGAAAGAACTACCGACTACAACGTCTGTTTATTTACTTTCAGTAATATATCAACATCTCTAGCAAAGAACTACCGACTACTACCGCGTCTGTTCTACTACCAGTCGACACTAGGGAGGGAACATTTGCACAGCATATATATATAGAGTACATTTGTTGAGTGATTCCCCCATCTTCTTCACGTTTTCACTGTTTCACTGGCGAACAAGGCCTAGAATAGGGACGAAAAGAAGGCAATAAAAAAAACTCCATTTTCCCGTAGCATCACGTGAATCGTGATGGCTTAGAAATCAATGCATCCGATGTGGAATGCGTCGGTGCAGCTCCGTCCCCGTCAAAACCAGCAAACTACCCAGAAGAACGAGGCCAGAGGCGCGCCGGCGCTCACCGTCATCCCAAGCTTCGGCCCACGTCGGCGCCGGCGAGAAGGGAAGGGGATGGGCGGCGGCGGCGGCGGCTCCCTGCTCCGTCTCCTGCTGCTCCTGCTGCCGCTGCTGCTGGATCTCGGCTCCGGCAATGGCGGCCGCTGCGCCGCGCAGACGCTGCCTGAGCAAGAAGGTGAGGAGGAGGAGCAATGGAGGCTCAGCTAGCTAGCTAGCTAGCAAGCATGCAGCTGCCAGTGCATATATGCCTGCCTTTTTTTTTTTCTTTTAACCGATTATAGCATTACATACTTTGAGATTATTGCCTTTTTTAAAAACGGTTCTTAAATATATGCTTCTTCTCTGGGATTTTGGGATTTTCTCACCCCTTCTCTCTCTATATCTCTGGTTTTTTTTAGAAGCATATATGCATGGAATGATGCGCCTCCTCCGTCTCGCCGCTCGCCTGTTGTTGCTTTTCTTTTTGAGAGAGAAGCGTGCGATTGCTAGTCGTGGGGATTGTTTCCAGGATAATTCTGAAATTTCCACGATAATTTGTGATTGTTTCCCCCGTCAGGTTCCTTTTTATTTTCTAACTCCAGTGCAACATTTCTAGTCACTGACGTAACATTTCGGTGATAAAAGAATCCTTTTTAAGAAAACAAGAATCATATTATTCCCTATGGAGTCGTCCTTAGTTCTGTATGATGGATTATTTACATAAAGAATCCACAATGATTTTAAGTGGATGCACTTGGGCATAAATATCTGCCAAGAACTCATGAATATTACATCCTTTATAACATTATCTAAAAAATGTGTACTATTATATGCCTTCATGGTATGATACGAAATGACTAATTCTTGCAGGGTATTGCCATTCTTTCGGTTTAGAAACTTACATGCAAATTGTCATAGTTGTGTGGGGGACATTAGTGCAAGTACCAGCTAGAATTCTATCCCTCATGGTGGAAGCTTTCTTGCTCAAGATTAGGCGACTTATCCACTTGGATGCAAGACAGCAAATCCGATCAGGTGACATGTTTTGACTCGTGCCCTGCACCCGTCATCTTCCAAGATCCCAACTTGCGCCAAAGACGCGGGCGGGTGGCGGCCAACTTGTGCTCGTCCAATGCGTGGAGCGCGCCAACTGTTTGACGAAATGACCTAGTGCCGTCTGCCTGCCTCGGCGTGGTGGCGGTCTGGCGCAAGCACAAGCACAAGCCGTTGGGTTAGCGTGCATATTTAATGGCTACGTCGGTGATGGCGGCGCAAACCAGCGTCCATGGAGAATTGCGCACAGTACATGCTCTGCATACTGTGTCTCGTATTGGGTTGGTTAGGGCAATGGTTTTGCAAAGGGGCAGAAGTAATGAACAAGTGAGAGTTGCAGCATGCCATGCTCGGAGGTGATGCCTGAGCGTGGTTCGGCCGTTCAGGTGCCAGAGGAGCTCAATTGACTCGTGGACTGATTACTGAAGTTGATGCGGGGCACGGGATGTGAGCTGTGATGAAAAACCATTGCTTTCTCACTGGGATCAGGTGCTGGAAGCACCAGTTGCAACGATCTAAATAACTTTGTGCATTGCCTGAAACCCATGGCCGACCTGACATTGTGTTGATGAAAATGCTGGCATCTGCGAGTGGCAAGAAAGATAAAGGAAAACTGTCACGTGCTGGAAGGTTGGTAGCATCAAAGAAGGTATGCACGGATGCTTGAGCCTTGGGGATTGAGTGGCAACCTCCCAGCACCTATGCAGGATGTGGAGCTTGAAAAGTAGCCTCCCTTTTTATCTTTCTTCCATTCTGGATGATTTGGTCCTTGGCAGGTCTTATAGTTCACAGGACAACGCACTATCCTATGCTTTGGGCTGTTCCGGTTGGCCACAATTGAATAGTTCATGTGCAAATACTTGACGTTTTTCTTGTCACTCTGGCGCTATTTATTTCTGTTTTCTGCTTCTGGGGAAGTAAAGGAAAGACACGTAGATATGTCAATGCTCCTAAGTTTTATACATACAAACACAGTAATGTGCTAAAATTTGACCCTTTTTTTTTGCCTTTTCAGTTCAAGCACTCAAGGTTATAGCAACCAAGCTTAACAAGACAGATTGGGATTTCAGTGTGAACCCATGCAGTTCATATGGACATTGGAGCGAATCCAGCGGATTTATCATCAGCAATTTGACCTGTGATTGTTCGTTTAAGAACCACACTGAGTGTCATGTTATCAGCTTGTAAGATAGCTCATTAATCCACTATTTTATCTGCTCAATTGTTCTCATCCAGCATGCTTCAATTGTTCCTTTTTATTTTCCAACGCAATGTTATTGCTCTGTGACCTTTTTTTAAGCGGTCCTTCATGACTTTGTTTATACACATTACAGGCAGCTGATGCGTCAGAATCTTACAGGAGTCCTACCTGAAGAAATTGCTAACCTTACGTATCTGCAATATCTGTAAGTGTTTCCATCAGGCTAACAGAGTTTCAGGATATTCACCATATATCAAGAACAAACGTTTTTCATTCTGTGCAGTGATTTGTCACGCAACTTTATTCGAGGACCAATTCCAGCATCATGGGCTAGCCTACCTGTTTTTAATCTGTACGCCTTGCACAGTCCTCATCACATTGTTAGGACTATATTACTATGCATGTAAGTTGTGCCCTTTATTCATCATTCTGGTACAACTATAGGTCTCTTCAGGGAAATCGCATATCTGGAAAGATACCTAAGGAGTTTGGACGCATGCCCATGTTGAAATCTATGTGAGTTATGTCTGCACGGCTATTACAAGCACCTGCAGCTTGCTGGGACAAAACTTAGACATGATAAGAGCTAACTCTGGTCACCTATCAACCAATTGTCTGCAGACAGCTAGAAGGCAATCAGCTTGAGGGTCCCATTCCACCAGAACTTGGTAACATCATCAGTTTGGAGAGATTGTAGGCCCATCTTTCCAGTCAAAGTTCTTGTACTGAGACATTTTCTATCATCATCCATCAGTAGATCCTCATTTCTGAGGAAGTTTATCTTTATGCTGTTATTTATCCATGATAACTGAACACCAGAATGTTTCATAGCATAATCTGCAAAGACTCTGAAACTTGACATAGCATGAATTAGATTAGGCAACCATATGTCAGTAGTATCAATGCATTATAGATGAGGCAACCATACGTGATCCCATTATAATTGGCAGAACCAAATTCTAATCCTCTTTTGTTCTCTCTTTCTGGTAAATTTTATAGATTTTGAATGTTTTATGTGCTTATTGAAACAAATTTCTTATTTTTTTTACACTGAGCATTCTATAAAGTTTCTTGAATTATTACTCATTTTTCTCTTACAGTTTCATTTCTGCAAATAACATCACAGGAGAGTTGCCCTCAACCTTTTCCAGGCTAACAAATATGACAGATATGTATGTTCCATTCATATTTGACTAGTAAATGTCCTTGCTTCAGTAGCAAGTTCTAAGGTCTTTGTTTTTTTACCAATTTTAGCCGAATCGATGGGAACAATATCTCAGGAAGCATACCAAGTTTCATAAAGAACTGGCAACGGGTGAACAGAATGTTAGTTTTGGCTCTGACATAAAACATGCCATGAGTTGCAGCTAAAGTGAATAGTTCTTTTAATCATTCATTCTCATTTTTCTTGCTAATCTTGTCTTCTAATTCCTAGAGATATGCAAGGTACCTTAATGAGTGGACCTATTCCTCCAGAAATTTCATTGCTGAAGAACTTAACTGAGCTGTATGAACATTCAACATTATTCTATTGACTACTGATATCATTTTACCAGTATATTTTGTATTGGGAGTTCTGTATTTACATCTTATTTTTAATTATTGACCAAATGTAACACATTATCAGGAGAGTGACTGATTTGAGTGGACCAAGCATGAAATTTCCTCCCTTACAAAACGCATGGCACCTTACAGAAGTGTGAGTTTTATCTTTATTTATTTTTATTATCTTACAAGCTGTCCGCTGCACCAGAATACCAAACTCCCTTGTCTTTTATGGTACAGGGTCCTTAGAAATTGCTCCATATATGGTGAAATACCTTCTTACCTTGGACTAATGCAGTATCTAAAAGTTCTGTAAGTAATCTGCTTCACCTCTTGTCATTGGATTAAAGTTTTTTTTACTGTTTGCAATTTTGTAATGAATTACATTGATAAAATAAGAAAATATATGAGTGGTTGCATTATTGTTTGGGTATGGCGAGCCATAATTCTCCAAAGGTAGAACATAGGTTATGATAGGCTTATGTTTGTGTGATACTTGCATGAACTGTAATTAACTTCTTGTTTTGTTTGCGTGGTGCGCCTTGATCATCATTAATGCTGAATTTTCTTCATAAGTTCACTCATTCTCTGCTATAGAGAACATTGCTGCTTTTACTGTACAAAAAAGCGGACATACATGGTCACTTAAATCCTTGATGATATTCGTCATGCTAACGAGCTGTTTTAATTTCAGGGATCTAAGCTTTAACAGGCTGACAGGTCAAATTCCAGTAAATTTTGGGGAAATGGTGGCTCTGCAATATTTGTGAGATCCATTCTGTGAGATTATTATTTTATGTTCTAAGTTCTAGTTAATCGGTTGATCCTTTTTGTGTGAAATATTTACGAGTGCGATTCCATTCTACATTATTTTCTGTCTTTACTTTTTCAACGGAGCCTCATGTCAATTTTTATAAACAGGTACTTGACTGACAACAAGCTAACGGGAGATTTGCCTGCCTGGATGTTGAAAAACAAGGCAAGCAATAAAGTAAACATGTGCGTAATCTTCAGTGTAGCATTTTTCTTTGGGTACAATGTACATTTTTATTACTTTTTTGCAGTCTTTTGCTCTTTTTTTAATTCAGTTCAATTCATATCTCTTATAAAATGATGAGCGTTCAAATTTATTTTTCTTTTTTGCGATATCTTCTTTCATGACACTTGACTAATGCTTGGCAGGGATGTGTCGTACAATGACTTCACAGGCAACCCGCCAACTGAATGTCAGCAAGCAAATGTGTATGTTGCATATTTCAAAGATATTCGCGTAATTTCTTTTTGTTTTTAGTGGTGCTCACATGCCATGAATCTTGTAATTGCAGAAATATGGTGTCGAGTTTCTCATCTTCAATTGATAATTTGTAAGATCCTACATTAAAATATCTAGTTGACATATTTTTTTACCAAATACCCATGCAATAAGAAATTCTGAAAGGGTTTATGGTTCCTTTTTTCGCAAGATTACGACCATGTCTAAGAAAGAACCTTCCCTGCATGGGCAAAGCACAATGTAAGTTTACTTACAAGCTAGAGATGGACCAGCAGTGCATGTAATTACATGAGTTTTATTAGTTAATAATATCTGAAAATTCCCATAAAATTACATTCAGATTCCTCCTTGTTCATCAACTGTGGTGGCAAAAGGGTTGTGATAGATGGGAATACCTATGAGGATGACTCATCTCAAATTGGAACATCAACCTTCGTTTTATCTGATAATAAAAGATGGGCTTATAGTAGTACAGGTGATTTTGTGGGTAACGAAAATGCTGACTACGTTGCTAGAAACACAACAGAACTCATCCTGGCTCATCCTGAGTTATTCACTCATCCTGAGTTATTCACTGAAGCTCGGCTCTCACCTCTCTCACTGAAATATTATGGCCTTTGCATGGAGAATGGTGAATATCTAGTAAAGCTTCATTTTGCTGAGATTGTGTTTACAGATGACCATACTTATTCCAGCAATGGCAAGCGTATTTTTGATGTCTTGATCCAGGTACAATTTCCATCTTAATTCTTGCTCATTTTATATTTTAGCACACTCACCTTAGTTCAATTCATTTTTTAAGCATAGGCAATTATCATAAGACCTGATCGGAGATCCTTTCTATGATCTGGATCAGTTTCTTTCTTTCTGTCTTTACTGTTGAAAGATGCACTACCTGAACTTTGTGGACATCAGAAATTGGATTTAAATAATGCAAGCAAATACGAAAGTTTTCATTTCTTCAAGTAGCCCGTTTTGTTGCTACAAACTGCTGTAATATTTTATATTCAAATTTCTTGAGCTCCTGACCTCATGTGTGCTATTGTTTTGTTCTACTTAAGCAGATTGCAGAATACAATTATAGAATACTTTGTTTCCTAAAGGCACCATTTTACTGCCTTTTGTGATTACATTTCAGGGTACTACAGTTCTAAAGGATTTTAATATTCAAGATGAGGCTGGTGGTGTTCGCTGTGCTCTCACAAAGAACTTCACAGTCAAAATAACAGATAATACATTGGAAATTCACTTCTATTGGGGAGGCAAGGGTACTACAGCTATACCTTACCGGGGTGTGTACGGTCCATTAATCTCAGCCATATCTGTGACACAAAGTAGGTATTTTGCACTGAGTAGACCATTCATCCAGCCAGTTTTTGTCCATTCGGTTTTCTTAGCTCTCTGTAAAATGGATATTGACATACTGTACAACCGTATATTCTCAATTCTTTTGGAAGTTAACTAACTGAATATAGTACAGGAAACAGGAAGCATGATGGAATCTCTACTGGAATGATGATTATCATAATAGCATCATCATGTTTAGTTGCCATACTTGCATTAGTACTCTGCTATATCATGGTCTTCCGCAAAAAGAATACAAAAGCAAACAGTGAGTTGTTTTTCTGATTATCCAACTTTTCATCGTTCTTTCTACATGTACGTTTAAGGTCGCTTTCTCTGTCACTTGTTTAGCTTGCCTCTATCTATTTTTGTTTTGATGGAATTTTTTATTGATTTAGATCATGTATTGGTATAGGGAGTTATATCTAAAAACCAGAACAATGTTGCTTTAGTATTCATAGTAAACATAAAATACTTTTCTAGATCTTTGCTAGCTGATATTGAAGATCATTTCCTGATCTTGCAATATAAAATATTTCTAAGTTTATTGTGCTGAACTTCTGCTTGTTGGCATGCTTCCCACTCCATTTATTTTTAATTGGTGCTTAGAGAGATTCTTAGGAAACAAAACGAGATTTTTTCCCACGTTGGATGGATAGGTGCTTAGGGAGGTGCTTGAGGGGGGAAGTGCTTAACTAAGCATCTATCTCAGTTGGTGCTTAGAGGAGGTTGTAACATTTAAGCACCTATATAAGCTTCTTTGCATTGGAAGAGAGATTTTTTAATTGGGTGCTTAGTGATGTGGCATGCCCTCTCTCCTTAAGCACTTATGCATAAAGCAACATGCCCAAAGGAAGCACCTATGCTTTAATTCCATGAGATAGTTGATGGATGTTCCTTTATAAGCTGCACAATTGCAGTTTGATAAATAAACTCTCCTTTCATGTGGCACCACTTTTTTTTGTTGTTTGTTTGGCCTATAGCATCCCATTTCCAGAAAATGGAAGTTATACCCTCTAGACAATATTAGATAATTTTGTCGTATTCTTATGAGTTGGGAAAAATCCTCATGTGACAACAAAATACAATCCATATTGAATGTTAGTTTAAACTTTAAAGTCCATCTGGCTTGCGGTTTGGTTGGTTGGCTTATCAACCTAAGTCATTCCCTCCTATCAGAAAAAAAAATGCCATGCTAAATACTCACTTACTTACAGGACATATTTTGGAGATTATAAAGTAGAGATAGCTTGTGTGAAACATGTTTAATGAGCCAGCTTATGAAAATAAGTCCAAGTTTGACAAGATTGTCTGTTATTTTCCAATTAGATAATATAAATGCACTGTTTCATTCCTCTCATATAGTGTAATATTTTATTGTGCATCACAGATAGACTATTATTTCACCATGGAAGGAAAACTGATACTTTGGAGCTTCAAACAAGGGCACAATACTTCTTTAGCTTAAAAGAGATCGAATCTGCAACAAAATACTTTGATCCTGCAAATAAAATTGGTGAGGGTGGCTTTGGACCTGTTTACAAGGTAGAAAACATGAACTTTAAGATTCTCTCCCTTTTGGTGGCATGTAAAAGAAAAGGAAAAGGTCTAATTTTGATTCCTCAACTATGGGTGTTGACGCATTTCAGTCCCTAAACTACAATGCCAGTAAAAATGGTCCCTCGACCATGACAACCATTCACCAATGGTCCTTTGACCATTTAAAATGATTTGACCAAAGTGTTTCATATATTTTCACGTACACATATTTCATGAAATCCAAAATCAACTATATATTTGAGTTCCTTATGATCATCCATTTTTATAGAATTTGCCCACAATTCTATAGATTTACATTTTTTCATTCCTGCTATTTTAGGACTACTAGAAAAATTTTGAAACTTAATACAATGATTTAAAATGTGAGATTATTTATGAGCTCATAAAATTACTAGGAAATCAAATACACAAAGTTCTAATACATTTTTGAGCAATCCATTATATTCAGGGTACTCTGGCCGACGGTACAATAGTTGCTGTAAAGAAACTTTCTTCCAAGTCAACCCAAGGAAATCGTGAGTTTCTAAATGAGATAGGAATAATATCTGCTCTAAGGCATCCAAACCTTGTGAGGCTCTTTGGTTGTTGTATTGATGGAGACCAGCTATTGCTGATATATGAATTTTTGGAAAATAATAGCCTCGGTCGTGCATTATTTGGTAAGCCTTCCTAAGTTCTGATACTATTTTTTCAAAATGTACTCTCCGCTCTGAAATGAATTTGATGGATGATTAATTAGTGCTTCATCGTAGTTTATAAGTATGTTCTGTTCTAATAAAGGTGCATTCTTTAGGTCATGCAGAACATCAATTGAAATTAGCCTGGCCAACAAGGTACAGCATCTGCCTTGGAACAGCAAAAGGGCTGGCTTATCTCCATGAGGAATCGACATTGAAAATCATCCACAGAGATATTAAACCATCGAATATTCTTCTTGACGAAAAACTGCAACCCAAGATCTCTGATTTTGGTTTGGCTAAACTGAATGATGACTCTGGGCGTGTGAGCACAAGGATAGCTGGAACTGTGTAAGCTGTTTATCTATTTTTGCTATATTTTTAAAATTTCTATTGTAGTTAAATGGTTAATTTGATATGCCCATTTTATTGAATGATCTTGTTGCTTTCAGCTGCTGCAACACCTTACCTTTTTTCTGGATAATCAACTTTCGTATGTTTAATGAATTAAACAAATCGTCATAACCCAACATCTAAAGCTACTTTTTATTTGTCAGTGGATATATGGCTCCTGAATATGCCACAAGAGGTTGTTTGACACGTAAAGCAGATGTGTACAGTTTTGGAGTGGTGGCATTAGAGATTGTTAGTGGAATGAGCAATACAAATAGCATGTCAGATGAAGAATATCTCCATCTTCTTGATTTGGTATGCTATTTTGTTTTTCATTACTGTTCTTGTTTTATGGGTGCAAATTTCATATATAGGACATAAAGTAGAATATTATGAGCCTGTTTGGTTGATTCCCTAACTTGCCATAATTTGCCATGACTAACTTGCCAAATGTGCCTAACTGCCTAAGCTTAGCTCATCAATTTGCTAGCCACACTTCGGCAAGAAAATAGAATCTTGCCACACTTTTTACAACCATTGACATGTGAGAACAATTTTGTATCTTATGAATGTTAAGTCTATTATACAACCATTTTGCTTAGGTTTGCAGATATATTTTTGGTATTTAGGTTGATAGTATGTTATATATATAACAAATGATGGATTGGTTTTAGTTCAAGAATGTCCAATTGTAGCTACAAACTGAAGCATCTTGACTTGATATCAGGATGTTAAACCTCTTAACTCGGCAGTCGCTGGCTTGCCTATTCTGTAATTAGTTCTCATGCAGTTTGAACTCTCCTTCTTTGCTAAGCAAAGAATTGTTAGAGCTCCTGCCCTTTTGCTAAAAAAACTCTTTAATCAGATAAGATTCGGATTGTCCGCAGCCTGGCTAGTTCTAGTACTTCCCGAGATTCTGTCAAATGGAGGCTAACAGTCAACTATGTGTTTCTATAGATAATATACTTCTAATTAGGTTTATCCCTTAAGCAAGACCTATTCTCCATGCCATAGAAAACAATTAACTGGTGGTCATTGACAGTGTTTCAAATAAAGGATTAAAGGTCCATCCCCTGAGAGGATTGGGACTACTATAATGTTAATGTAACCAAGTTAACTGCGGATAGTCCTTTTCCACATTTTAAACAGCAGATGTTTCTCTGGATATTTTTTTCACCACAGGCCGAAAGATTGAAGCAACAAGGGAGACTTCTAGAAATTGTTGACCAACGTCTTGGTTCTGATTATTCTCAAGAAGAAGCACTGAGGATGCTGGATGTTGCTCTTCTCTGTACAAACACATCACCAACTAAGCGGCCGAGAATGTCTTCAGTGGTTACTATGCTCTGTGGCCAAGCCCCTATCGAGGTTTCACCTGATGATGATCTGAGTGAAGACTTGAAGGTCCACCTCCCTCGATCCCACCGATCCATGAATGATAGCCAAACAGATTGGTCCTGCACGCCAGCAAGCGATCCTTCTATCTTGCTGCGCAACAGCAAGAATAGTGGTTACCTGCCGTCTTCAAGCTCTTCTTCTCTGAAGCTTTGAGCTGCTCAGCTGCAGCACGATGACTAGCTAGGTTGAGATTGTTGGCAATTTTTTAGCCCAGTTCAGCAACTGTACACAGGGGAAGTATTTGGCCCCATGTTTCGAGCTCCAAAACCTCCTGGTGGCACCGGAAAAGGCGGAAACGATTGACCATTTGCCCTCAAGTTGCCCCTACCTCAAGTTGACCTTTGCTTCTGCCCTAGAGATGTTCATCGAGATTTCAGGACTGTGATATGGAAGGAGAGAAATTGGGGCGTCTTCGAGAATCGAGATGCTTGGTTTTCCACACTCCGTAATCTACTATCGGGTTAGGTAGGATGCACGCGTAGTGTTGCCTAAAGTTTCCTGTGCTCCTGTAAATATGTACAATGTCCTTTCTCCTTGATGAAATATTGAAAATGGCATAACACCTACCCTGTTTGTGCTAAAATTATTCAACAGCTTAGTTGGCTTGCTCACCTTTCGTATCCAGTAAATACAACGTATAGGGAGGGGGTCGATGCACAAGTGGTTATCTAGCAAGATTATTGTGTGTTCTGCCGGAAGAGGAGCAGATGTGCAGCAGCTCAGTGTAAGCTAATTTTGTGGGTAACAAAAATGCTGACTACGTTGCTAGAAACACAACAGAACTCATCCTGGCTCATCCTGAGTTATTCACTCATCCTGAGTTATTCACTGATTATACTGAAGTTGCACAGTACTAACAAGTTCTATTTTAGTCTTACGAATATACAAATTCTAGGATGACTGAAACAAACATGAAACATAGGTAAAGAAAAATATGTTAGTATATGTATTAATCAAATCTACGTACGTAGCAAAAGAGCATGAAAATCAACAAATAAAATAAATAATTGACAACTAGCAATTTTATATTAAATCGCATCTTAATAAGAACTGTAATTTTATAGGGCTAATTAGGATACAAGCACACAATATCAGCAGCTGAACAAAACCGTACGTACGTACGGATGGCAAAGTCGTCAAGATATATGTGATCAAGAAGTCACTGGGTTAAAAGCACATCACAAGAGCTACTAAACTATATAATCACATCCACCTGGTGAGAAATTAAAAAGAGCTAAAAATGCAACGAATTAGGCTAAAAAGCCCCATGCTTTGTCTCCATCACCGTCCTTTTAAGACCAAATACTGCGCGGCGTCATGCAATGCTACAATTAACATGGTCCAAAACACATCTTCCCACATCAGTACATACATACATAGGAGTATACACCCTGACAATATATATATGCGAATTGCTAGCCTAAGTTGCTAGAGGTACACTGCCTGAAAACACATGGATATATATAAGTCACCGTAGTCTCTCTCTCTCTCTGTCTCTGTGCGTTCGATGGCTCGTGGTTACTTAGGCCGAGGAGTTCATCCTGCTCATGCTCTTGAGGAAGGAGCCACTCTTGGTGATCTCGCGGAGAGGCTTGTTGGTGAACCGGATGAGATTGTAGGCCCACGCTCCGGCCACTGCTCCGGCCATCGGCCCCACGATGTACACCCAGATGGATCTGTACTGGCTGCCCACCATCGCCGGGCCAAGGCTCCTTGCCGGGTTCATGGATGCTCCTGAAATTGGCCTGTAAAAGGAAATGACAAAAAAAAAACTTATTTTGAGCTTACAATTATCTCATCCAAAAATATGTGGTGGCTAGAGTGGGTGGTTGCCTAGTACTCTTTCTTGCTTGAGTAGCCCGTTGGACGGCTGGGGCGACATAGGAAGTTAGTTAGTGCAACCTAAAGTTGCTAAAATTATCTCTCTCATTAAAGATTGGTGGAGTACATGCACTTTGAGAAGGATTTGTGAAATGCAATCTAAAAATGTAACCTTTTCAGCTGAAAGTTGCTGAAATTTTTAATTAAAAAATTATGATCTCTCAAACGAGTCTTATATATACATATGTGTGCATGTGTGTGTGTATATATATAAAGTTATTTCAGAAATTGTAAGAAAAATCATTTATAACCCACAAAAAACTATAAAATATTCTAACATTTGGCTTATAAAAAATAATAAATTCTCATCTAATTTAATTTAAACCGAAAAGAACGAGACCATGGACGAAAAAAAGATTCTGGCCAAGACCCTACGGCGAAAAAGATGCATGCAAAGACCCTTCTATCTAGAATAAAAGCAAAAGACCCCTTTTTCTTCTTCTTCTTCTTCTTCTTCTTCTTCTTCTTCTTCTACCCAGTGCTACTTCTCCACAGGAATCATAGGTCACCGTGTGCGTGTGTGTGTGTGTGTTCACAAGGATGCACGGTCTAGTAAATGTGCTCCTACGTTCACATTAATATCTGCGTACTGGTCTACACCAACCACAGCGGCACAGCAACGCACACTCGAAGCAGCCATGCCCGTGCATCTAGGAAAAAAGGAAAAGACCCCCTTTTTTTTCTTTTTCTTCTTCTTCTACCCTGTGCTACTTCTCCACAGGAATCATAGGTCACCGTGTGTGTGTGTTCACAAGGCTGCACGGTCTATAGTAAGTGTGCTCCTACGTTCACATTAATATCTGCGTGCTGGTCTACACCAACCACAGCAACGCACACTCGAAGCAGCCATGCCCGAGCCACATGACTGTCTTTATGAAACGCTGCTGCCAAAAAGGACAGCCACAGGGGGAAAAAAAAACCGATTTTTTTCCTTTTTGACTGGATTAATCTAGTTAATTGCTCTGGTGTGCTCTATGAAAAATGGAAGAATAATTCTACATGCCCTTGCTCTTAACACATGCGGGGAATTTTAGCGGCCATTTGAAATGCGGAGGGACGTTTTGTTGAAATTACGTGGGGAAAAAAAACACTGCTTCCTGCGGAACTCCTATGGAACTATATATATTTGTCATGGAATGTCGTGCCGTGCTGATGAGGCTAATGTCTGATGGTACGGTAAACGGGACAGATTTTCTGAGAAATCACGTGGGAATTAATACTAACTTATGTAAAATTGCCTGGCAAAAGTATATATATGATCGATGCTGAAGAGTCGATCGAGTGTAATTACCCAGCGATGAGCACATTGAGCAGGATGGTAGCGCCCACGGCCAGCCCTGCCAGCTCGCCGATCTGCACGCACAAGAACAGATCTAGTGATCATTAGAGTAAGATTTAGGAGAAGCCCGTTATTAATCCATGTTTTTTCCCTAGCCATAGTAATAATTTGTTGATTAGCAAGCTGGTTAATGCGTGCGTACGGCGCGGTTGTCGGTGGCTACGCCGGAGATGACGAACATGAGGTAGAAGGTGATGATGAACTCGAGGACGAGGGACTGGACGTCGGAGCCGGCGGGGAGGGTGCCGGGGAAGTGCTGGTGGCGGCCGCCGAACATGAGGCGGAGCGTGCCGCTGGCGAGCGCGGCGCCCATCATCTGCGCCGCCACGTACGCCGGCACCTGCCGCCACGGGAAGCGCCGGCAGGTGGCGAACGCCACCGTCACCGCCGGGTTGAAGTGCGCGCCGGAGATGTGCCCCACCGCGTACACCATCACCATCACCGCCAGCCCCCACACTATCGCCACCCCCGGGAACGTGATCACCTGCCCCTCCCGGCTCCCGTTGATCGTCACCGCCCCGCACCCCGCGAAGATCAGGAAGTACGTCCCGAAGATCTCCGCGATGATCTGCATTTGCATTATTGTTCACGCATAAAACAAAAAATATCCAGCCTTTCGGTTAATTTCTGTTCCAGTTCCATTCCACCCGACAAAAAATCCAAGCTTTTTCAACAACATCCATTCGATCTTTCACCCGATAGGTAAAAATCCACACTTTTTCAACATATAGTTCATTCTTTCACCCGATAATTAAAGATCCAAACCTTTTCAGCGGCTTCCAAAGAAGAAACTGAAACTTTCGGCGAGTTGTAAATGTAATGCAGCCTCACCTTCTGGATGAAGGGGACGGAGACGGCCATGCTGCAGCCGCGGTCGCCCTCCTCCTTCCTCCCCTCCTCCATGGCTCTCTGCTCGTGAGCGCCATTCGTCTCCGAGTTGTCACCTCCTCCTGCCATCTTCCTCCTCCGCTTCTCTCTCTCTCTCTCTCTAGAGAACTACAGGTGATCAGTGAGAGGTGTGGAGAGAGAAGGAGAGGTACAAGTGATGATGGCTTACCTGGGCAACGCCTATTTATCGGGCTTGCTGCTAGCTGCTCGTCGCTATCACTTTCCATGCCGTTCGGATTGACCGAGCCACCTCCGTCCTGGTTGGTTGGTGTGGGCTGTTAATTAGCACCCGCTAATTAGCACCAGCTAAGTGGTAATTATCCGGGACTAATACCGGGGTGATTAAAGGTGACCATTAATCACCATCGATTTGCTCCTCCTCTCTGGTCAGTCTGCCGTAGGCTTCGTCTCCGGGGCTAAAATTAGCATGTTGTTGGGCAAACAATCTCCGGGCACCCACCGCCACCGGAGATGGAAAGAGAGCACTGCTCAACCTTAACATAGATTTTCAATTGTACATGATTATTTCCTATTACTACTAAACAGGCTATTATCCATGGCACAAGAAACAACTGTTGAATCGGGAGTGCCGAGGAAAACATTTCAACCAATCTTGCATCTATTTAGGCCCTGTTTGTTTGAAAAGCTCATATCACAGTACAAGTTGGGCTTTTGATGGCTTTTGGCTTCTTTGAAGGGGGTTCCAAAAGCTGGCTGTTTGTTTCAGCTTCTGGCTTCTGAGGCTAAAAGCTGGCTAGAAGCTGAAACAAACAAGGCTTTAGAGTTTGACAAAAGGGTCGAAATTTAAGGATTTACTACTCTGAAAGATGTCCAGCTCATGGTGTGGTCTCGATCTAGTCTTACCATGGCATGTAGGTCCGCTAGAGCTTGGTTGAGTGGGACATTTGTTTGGAGTAGCCATCTTCCTCGAGCTAGCCTACCCTTGTTCCATGTTTGGTTGAATGCATCGCACCTTAAGCTCTGCCCGCCTCCGCCACCTGCTTCCTCAATGCCAGATCTGTCATGGTCAAAGCTCCTAGAGGCCGGATCCATTGTCGCCGAAGCTCCCCACGTTCGAATTCATCATTGTCGAGCCTCCCCGCGTCCAGATTCGTCTTCGTCGAGCCTACCCATATCCAGATCCGTGCTCGTCAAAGCACCTCTCGTTGTTGCAAAACTCGCCGGAGCCTCTTGCTCTCTATTAGGTTTTATGTCAAATATGTGTAATAGTCAGGATTGGTTTAGAGTTTTAATCGGACTTTAACCATGCCTCCACTATATAATGGGAGATAGCCCCGGTGTAACCATGACAATGACTGCATAATAGTAGAATAGGTCTGAGGAGGTCAGCGGCCGACATGTGCTCGTGACCTGTGCAGCCGTTATGCTGCGGTATTATGATTTGGGGAGGAGCGCCCATAATCAGTACCCCGCTGATGTAGGCGAAAGCTGAACTATGTTACCAAACATCAAGTCTCCTGTTGTCGTTCGTGATATTGCATTGGCGCAAATCTTAACAAGTGGTATCAGAGCCATGGTCAATAATACAGAACGTTTCCAGAAGATCGCACGGTGTAGGACAGATGGTCCGATGTGTGATGGGGAGATTGTTGGGTTTACTTCTACATCGGTTATTCGTGGCGGAGAGCACAACTTAAAAAGACGTAGACACCTCTCTTCCTTCAAAATAGTTTTTTGGGCTGAGTTGGGTCAAGACCAGGGTTGCAATTCTAGTTGGGCCAATAGATGTGGAGACCTAAGCCCGAGACCAGATGTAGACCTCAGCGGGAGCTGGATCGCTGTGAGCTATGAGATGGACCAGATGACACCGGGCTCTAAAGGGGTGTTTGGTTCGAGGAATGAGATGGTGAATTGACTTCCAACTTGTTTGGTTTGAGTAGTGGAATGATTCCATCCATCACCATCCTATCTACTATCTTCGTTTTTTTTTAATTTGACGCCTTTAACTTTTCGTTACGTCTTTGACCATTCGTCTTATTCAAATTATTTTTGTAAATATCATTTATTTTGTTGTGATTTATTTTATCAATAGAGGTACTTTAAATTTGTCTTATTTTTTGACATCTTTGTACTAAATTTTTGAATAAGACGAATGGTCAAAAACGTGTCAAAAAGTCAAAAGCGTCAAATAAAAAAAACGAAGGGAGTAACAATTAGTTCAAAATAAGGAATGGTGTCATCCCACCAAATTCATGGGATGATCCTATTCCACTTAGGATGAGGTGGCTCCTCAAACCAAACACCCCCCTAATGCTCTCGTATACCACGTCTCTGAGCCATCTCCATGCCGCCCCGTGCCCCGTCCGCTCCCGCTTGGCGCTGTGGTCCTAAAGAAACGGCCGCGGCGAGCGTTTCTCCGGAGTCAAGTCCTGCACGGTGTTTTGCACCGCCGTGCCCCGCTCCAGCGCCGGTGAAGACTCTTGAATAGTCATCGGTGACACACGCTAGATTGAAATAAATTAACCATCTGAAAACAAGAGTGATCTCGATCAAACCCACCCCCACCCCCCAGAAAAAAAAAAACACTATTTCGCCTTCCTCCACAACAATCTTAATTTCGAATCGGACGATCGAAAAGGTGGCGATGGTACGGTTGAAAAACCAGAGCCTGTGATCGATCGGAAGACGAAGCACGGCCACGGTTCAACGAATCCTTGTCGCCAAGTTAAGATGGCAATAAATCGTCGATCGGCACATCAATGCGAGTGGCGTAGTACTCGCTTTATGGCGATCCAACAACCTGGTGTGGCCTGCTTTAATTGCCTGGAACTGAGAATTATCCGCGGTTTATTGTGCATATAAGAATGATTAATCGTGTATATAGTGAATTGGTTTCGAAGGCGAGCGCGAAAAGAATTGCTCACGAGGAATTGCCAGTGTGTTACAACTTACAACGGTACTAAAATTACGTACGTAGCAATTAATCATGCATGCATGCATGCATGCATCCGCATCACCGTTGCCGTCACATTTCATTGCGTATCTGTTGCTCGACGAGAACGGAGAGACAGGCCATCATCACACACGCACGCACATCAATTTGTGAGGTGGAGATGTGACGTCGTGACTCGTGAGTTTTTTTTCTTTAGATTTGCATGGTAATTAAAACTGTTTTATACGAAATTACAAGGTCTTTTGGTGCTTAGGTCCTTTCGGTTGGAGATGTTGCTTATAAAAAAATCCTTACAATGCATGTGGGCATGCATGCAACAAGTCACTAAATTAGGCTATCTACAGCAGGCTCCCCAAAGCGTCATCTACCTCAAAATAGGGAACGAATTCTTTCTCTATGTGCTCCAACAATATTATCTATTTCTTTCCCTAAAATAGAGATTTTCTCTCAATTCCCTTATATGTAGGGGTTCATTTTCCTTCCCTGTACAATTCTCCATATAGAGAACACTGTTGGAGATGGAAGAAATATAGGGAGAGATTTTTTTTAAAGAAAGCATGTATATAAGGTTATGAGGATCAAATTTAGGAATTCCTATTGGAGAGAGCCTAGTGCACGAATATTAACGAAGCATCCGACGGCTAGTAGTGGCACCCCCGTACGTGGATGGATCGGACCATCATGGCGGCATTGCCTTGCCTTCTCTTCTTCACCCCTGCCTGGCCTGCGCTCCCATGGCAATATTGGCACCAACCAACCGCAACAAATGCAGCACCAGGCAGGTGCGACGCCCGGACGATGCAGTACCGTACGGAGAGAGAGAGAGAGAGTTTGTATTGCTATTGATGCATGCATGGGCTTGGCTGGATGAATCAGTGGATGGGATGCGCAAGCAGGAGCCATGCATGCCATGGCTAGCCTGGGTTGCCGCGGCAGGGCAGGGCTAAGGGCTTCCGTGCTGCCGCTGCCGCTTCTGCAGAAGCAATTGATTAGCCGAAAACACCGGTGCTAATTTAATCTACTGGTGGTTGACTGAACGGGTTATTTCATCTGATCGATACTCATACTAGGAGCTAATGTGTTGGTGAATTCGTTCCTAACGAGGTGCTGTTTGCTGAAAGAAACACAGGAGAATCCTTAAAATAAAGCATACAGAAACAGAGGCGCACTCTTTGGTTCATGATTTTGAATGGTCCTGATTCAGTTTGTAAGCTTTATCGTTTTATAAAAACCATTCATGGTAACATTCTATTATATTTCTAAATACTTTGTAGGATTTTTCTCAAAAATCTTTAAAAATATTTTTAAATAAAAGTATTTCCGAGTTTCTTTTCAAAGACGCTCAACTTTTCCAACTACAATCAAAACCAAACCACAAACCGCGAATCAAAGAGGCCCAGAGTGTTTGTTGGAGGAAATTTTTTTTAAGCATTATATAAAACGTAAAAGAATTTTAAAGGGATGGATAGAGTGTATAGTAAATAGTGTTAAAGAGTGCCTATTTAAAGTTTCGGATCATCACCATTAATCATTTCGCTCATGATCATCAGCCCGTAACCTGCAACTCAAAGTATAGCTAACGGCAGCTGCAACCTAGCTACAAGTCCAATAGAACCCAAGACTGTCGCCAGGTACGGCACACTGGCCAGCTACATATGCATGGCTACTGCAAATAATCTACAGCAAAGCTAGGAGAAGCTGTAAAAGTTGCTTTATTGAATAGAGTGTCTGGTAGGACGAAGGAATCTTTTAGAGTGCAGTATAAAGTGTGAAGGAAATTTGCAGCGAACCTCTAAATTTGCAGCACAGCTACTTGCAGCAAGATTTAGAGCCTCTCCTAGCTTAAGAGCACCTAAAACAGCTCCGGGATAACTCTGTTTCATTGGGTTTTTAGTTCAATTGGTTTTGAAAAAACTTGTGTGCAACCTGTTGAAACTTATTGAAACTTGTATTAAACCTAATGAAACTTGACAGTTCGGCAAGTTTAATGAATATGAAACCCAGGTTTCAGTAGGCGAAACCCAAGTTTCACCAAGTGAGTTTAAGGAGTTATATGGCAACTTATATCTTGTTTTGTTCATAAAAATACGAGGAACGCGTTGGCGCAAACGGTTTGTGGATTGGAGCATCCAGTCAATAATTATGGTCGCCGAAAGAAAAAATCCCGTGGCCCCACCCCTGCATGCTCACAGTGTGTTAGTCCTGCCCGTTTCGCGCGCGTCGCGCTGGTCCGGACCGCGCCGGCCATCCGACGTACAGCCTTTCCGAAAAATTAAGGCCCTAAAAAAATTTGAAAAGACTAAAAATATAAAATATATATTTAAGATCCTCGAGGAAAAAACCCGCAAAGTCCTAAAATAATTACTATAAAACATTAGACCAAATGGTAACGACAAAAATAAAAAATTTCTTCTATTGGCTTTTAGTTGGCTTATAACCTAAGAAAAGGCCAATATTCATGTCCCTTCTATCCATCACTTTAAAATTTCAATCAATTTACACTACTTTCTAAAATATCCTATCCTATTATAGTGAGTCTATAAGAGCCGTTCTAACTTCTAAGTGCACCTTTGTTTTGACCGACCACTCAAGAACGCAACATGTAACTTTTGAAGAAAAAAACTATAGGGGTTTCTCATAGTCATATAGGAGTATTACTCAAAAGATATGTACAAGGCCTTGAGACAAAAAAAACAAAATGGAAAAAAAACAAAATGAAGAAAAATGGTTCAAATAATTACCCCACAGAGGTCAATTGGAGAGTTCTGAAACTAACGTTTCACGCAATGTGTTTCTTTGGACGAAAATTAATATTTTTGAGATCTTAAAAGTCAGTGTTATAGCTGATCATATGCGCAAACTCTTTTTTTCTGCTGCTGCTTACGACATGATGACATCTTGCACACATATGCACGTACGTACGTACACGTATACCCGACCGTGCGACTTAATTTATTGGTAGGCTAGTAGGGAGACTGACCGCAAGTGAACGGATCAACCGAGCAGTTAGCTAGTGATGACCGTGTTGCGTACGACGTCAATGCGGCCATCGTTCTGAAAATCAAACTGCCATTACTGGCGTTTAGTGGCGCACTAATCACCGATCCTAGTCGTTGCTTAAAAGACCAACAAAGTGAAAGTAATATGCATACTACTACGTATTAATTTGGTGGCTTTCACACACTTAATTATAGCAGATATATATATACTAGTATTAAATTACAGTTGAAAAAGGTGGAGCAAGTACGGTGGTTACTAGTTGATTATAGGCCGTATAGACAGTTCAGACGGTTCAACGTACGATATATGCGTAGAAACATATATACATGTTACTCCAAGATATATGCCTCTAGCCAACAATAAAATATCACATGTATTTGAAGAGGGTCTAAGTGGTATAAAAAGCTTATGAAAGAATTTGCTGTCCAACTGTTGTCGTTCAAAACAAAGTCGTCGAGACTTGCCTCCATCGTCTTATTCTCTTTCGCCAAACTAAAGGAAGAATGAATTATAAAAATTAACATCAACCAAAGTCATGACAACACAAAGATCCCTGACGAGTTATTTGGCGAAGAAGAACCCGAGAAAACTTCGTTCAACATCACAATTGCACACAATAAGCACGCCAGCGCATGAATTCCCCAAGACGCCACTTCTGAACACATCCTCCTATTGTTGTTTCAAAAAAAAATCACCGTAGCGCACAGGTCCCAAGGCCACCAAGCCTTCTTATTCTTCCTCTCACGGGAGTTTTCATAAAAACGAAAATACCTTATCAGATCTGTCAACAAAACAAATAACTCCAACATCGTAAACGCCTTGGCCAAGCAGTACGTAGCACCACCACTGTGACACTTTCCAAATCCGCACCAAGGAAAATCAAAATTAATGCCACCGCAGCGAAACATTGACGAAAAACCTAATATTTTAAGGCTACTCCTGAACAAGGGTCTTTAAGCACCTGCGCATAAGTATTTAGTTTTTACTGTTTTAAAATTCACAATCTCTCTCTGTGAAAACAATAAAACTATGTGTCACGAAAATATTTTTGCGAGATATATAAATAAATCGGACGATAACATCTAGAACCCTGATCATGCAGCACACATTAACTATACCTTGTGTACATGTGGACGGAGGGAGTAGCATGCACAGGCAGGCAGTCAGTGGTCAGTGGTCAGTGAGTCGCCCTCTCTTTCGGGAGGAAACTGGCCGTGCATCACGCTCCGGTTAAGTATAGCTGATCTGGTCGTAATTCACATCTGGTTGGTGCCTATCATGGTCGCGAGTGTGGCAGCAAGTGGAACATTTTCCACTCGTTTATGCATGTGCGCGAGAGAGAAGGAGCTAGCTAGCTAGCCACCAAAGCTTTGATTTGGTCGTTAGAATGGTCGGCCAGTGCTGACTTGCCTCCATCTGAGATCAGCAACCGGTAATTTAGTTATCTAACCGTTAGATAATCTGATTCGGAATAGGCGCGTGTGCTTAGCAATATTCAAGATGCGTTGTTACCAAACGATTAAGAATATACAGCATATAATACTTGATTAACACTTCAAGTCGATACGTACTCCCGCCATATTTTTTTTTAAGAAAAGAAAATTACATATTCCCCACCATAAATTGTGATAAAACTTCACTTAACGACTCTCTAATCTTGAAAATTACACTTTTGGTCCCTGGCAGCTGTTGTCGTTTGCACTGATGTTTCAAAACCGTCAGTGTAATCAATCATAATGTGGACTTCTAGGTGACCGTTAAATCATAGGATATATGTCACGCTATTATAAATGCTTACATATCAAACAACGCATGCAGTCAATTTCAAAAAAAATGTGAAACATTCAGCCCTGGACTAAAATTTACAAAACAACATATTTTTTAAAAATATCAGTTTGTATACTACTAAAAAATCTATTAAAAAACTATTTTTTAATTTCTAAAAACAAAATTCAGATGTTATAGTTTAATGTAATATTTTATGATTCTTTATTTACCTCACGTAAAAAATAATTGTTAACATGTTTTAAAACTTATATTTTATGGAAAAATCAATTTCTGGGAAAAACCATTTTGGAATTTTATAGAAACTCAGATTTCATAATTTTTTAAAAAATTTATTTTTATTTTTTGAATTTTTATAATATATAAATTGAAAATTTTTAAAATTCACAAATTGGATTTTCTCAGTAAAAATTTAAGAATTGGGAAAAAAACCATTTCTAATATTTCTGTTTTTCAAAAATTTATTTTGAATTTAAATTTTTGAATTTTTAAAATTAAATGCTCATGTGGCTTGACATGTAAGCATTTTTGATGATGTGACATACATCTTAGTAATTCAAGAGTCACCTAGATGTCCACATTAGCATTTAATCGTGTTATTAACATTTTTTGGGGCAACAATGCAAATGACAACTTCCAAGGGATAAAGAAGTAATTTTCAATATTATGAAGTTAAGTGAGATTTGGTCACAACTTTAGGGAAAATATGTATTTTTTTAAAAAAAAAATTAATGTTTTATATTTGTTCTGAGTCAAAGTTTTAAATTTTATCAATTAAAATCTTTTAAACTATTTGAATTATGTGCAGAAAATCATACATATATATATTTGTCTTAAAATCATTTTTTAATATTATAATTCTTGTGGATTTCCAGCAACCCGACCCAACTTTTTTAAATTAAATACCCATGTGGCTTGACATCTAAGCATTTATGATGATGTGACATACATCTCAGTAGTTCAAGAGTCACCTAGACGTTCACATTAGCATTTAATCGTGGTATTAACATTTTTGGGGCAACAGTGCAAATGATAACTTTCACGGGACAAAAAAGTAATTTTCAACATTCAGAAGGTAAGTAAGATTTGGTCACAACTTTAAGAAAAAAATATGTAATTTTTTTAAAAATAAATGTTTTAGATTTGTTCTAAGTCAAAGTTTTAAAATTTTATCTATTAAAATCTTTTAAACTATTTAAACTATGTACATGAAAATCAATCATACATACATACATACATACATACATACATACATGTGTGTGTCTTAAAAATCATTTTTCTAATATTATATTTCTTGTGGATTTCCAGCAACCCGACCCAACTTTTCTAGGCTAGACCAGGTTAGACTTTAAAATTTGGCATGGTATAAATACCGGGTCGGGCTTCAACAAACAATTTTCAATGCATATGTCGGACCGAGGTGTCGGGCTTCGGGCTTTTGGGACGGGCTCAGGGCCTCAGGCTCGAGTGCACGAAAAAATATAGTCGAGCCTAGCTAGCTCTGAAGCAAAAACCTAGTCTGAAGCTCAGTCTGATCCGATGTTTGATCAGATCTTATAGGCCAGCCATAGGTCCTATAATAGTAACCATACCATAGTAGAGAAACATGTAACTATATAGGATAGGGTCACTAATGAGGTGATTTTTGCCTTAAAAACCTTTTCCTGAAAACGTAGCAGATGCTCTGCTTAACGCATTAACAGAGCCAGAGAAGAAAACAACAATGAAAATTTGAAAGATGGTCTGAACCATGATAATCTAGAATAACAAGAACGGAGTCCGATCCCTGCACATTAAAATCCCGGCGGAGAAAAACAATCACTGGTGACTTGCTCCAGCAACAGGAGCTAGCAAAGACTGACATGTTTGCCGACAATAATCGCTTTTAAAATCTGCATGCACGATCGGCGTTTATGCACTACTACTACTAATACTGGCGCACCCGATCATCTGATTCATCTCTCCTATCTAGCTAATCCTTTTTGACCTTGCTCCGTGCTTTGCGCCCCCATGGAATGTTCATCGTCTGGCAGGGGAATTTCTCGCGTTTACATGGGCTTTTCTCCTCCGAATTAGGGCTCGGCGCCACCAGTCTCCCGGTCTCCGGTGATGTTGCTGTCAGTGTCGATGCGATTGCAACTGTTGCTTTTTTTTTATATAAAAAAAACAAGGCTGAAAGTGTTCACTAGGAATAATCGCTGAAAACTACATCATCGATTCCTGATCTCCTCTGCCTTTTATTTTCACTTTCTTTCTCCTCTTAACTTGTAGTGGAGATCGATAATTAACCGTGCAGCTTATGTTGATCGATCCTGCATGCTCTTGACTTAATTCGCCCGGCATAATGGCACATATGCTTCGTTCGTCTATCTGTCTTCACGCGCGCGTGCTACACAAAAGTGCTAGGAAAGAAGAAGCTGATCGAAGTGAGAGTACGCATCTCGTGTGCTTTTCTAACTTCTTTCTCTTTGCACAGTGTACACGGTAGAAAGCTGTTTAATCTAGTTGCACGCTGCCCGGCATACTGGCACATATGCTTCGTTCGTCTATCTGCCTTCACGCACGCGTGCTACACAAAAGTGCTACTAGGAAAAGAAGAAGCTGATCGAAGTGAGAGTACGCATCTCGTGTGCTTTTCTAACTTCTTTCTCTTTGCACAGTGTACACGGTAGAAAGCTGTTTAATCTAGTTGCACGCTTGCAGTGCCTTTAATAAGCAAGCAACTCCCAACGGTATCTGTTTGTTTATACTGAAACTGGCTAGCTACCTAGTAGGTTTATCAGTGACTGACAGTGAGCAAGCCTCTCTCTCTCTCTCTCTGACAGATCGATCTGTGCGTACGGAGAGTGAGGCTGTCGTACTGTACGTCTGTACGCAGTTCTGGAGATATTAGAGTTGATGATGTCATGATGATCATAGGGCGAGATGAACTACTGAACTGGATCTCAACTGCCACCTGCATGATCACCACACGCATGGACCGATCATACGGATACAAGCATGCATGCATGTATTAATACGCTCTCGTATCCCCAACTGTAAGACATGTGACCTTGTTTGGAGAGACCGGAAGCTATAAACACGATCTACTATGGGGCCTGCCATATGAATCTTGCAAGATTGTTAGTGTGTTTAATTTTTCAACTAACAATCTTATTGCCGTTGTGAACTTGTGATTAATCCGTGCCATGCACTCAGTAGTGATATGGATGCGACTGGTGTTCATATATTGCAAATAGTAAATTGCGTCGTAAATTTTAAAAGTTGTCCAACATTTTAAATCCAAAACTTGTAAAATCGAATATAAAGGTACTGTTCCGATTATGTTTAATGAAGTGGTATAGAGAGGTGACATAGGCTACATAGCGAAATGTGTTGTCACGAATGACCACGTGTCATCGATCCTAAATAAAAAAAATTGAAGTTAAATTTAAAATTCATAAAAACTATAATTCATGAAATTGTAAAACATACTCTAAATTTTCTTCTAAAATTCTAAAATCTGTAAAAACATAACTTACAAAATTTTCTAAATTCATAAAAGAACTAATTTTGCAAAAAAGAAACATTAGCACATTCCAATTATGTACTGCCAGTAGGTCTAGATTAGACAATCAATTAGATCGCAAATTTCAATTGTTAATTAACTATTGTGATCTATTATATATTTTATAAAACCAACAAAGTTATAATGTCGTAGAAAAGAATTTTTTTAATAAAAATTGAATCTGCGCACACACATATATATATGTATGATTTTTTACTTATTTAGTCTAAGTCTAGAATAAAGTGTATACACCTTGCGACCGAAGATAGTAGTATATATATATACAAATATAGGTGAATGATTTTGTTCGTCGTTTCTAGGTACGTAGATGGCGAAGCAGGCGCGGCAGATCGAGGCATGCATGCAAGTGACGAAGGAGAATCGCGAGTGATGCTGACTTGGGAGAGTGGAGCTCGTGCGTGAGCGTGCGTACGGCGACGGTGTCGGCGGTGCATCGACCGACGTTCGATGGCCGCCGGCGAGCTTGATCTATCGCAAGCACGCCGGCCGGCCGTACTGTCTTAACACCCGACTCTTTTAAATTTTCTATGTAAGAAAAAATAAATTAACGTGGAAGTTGTAGAATCTTTTCGTATAATTTTATTCAATCAAATTGTTATGTATGTTTTTATGTGCATAAACACAAACCCACCTTAAGGCATACTCCCTCCGTTTTTTTTTGTTTGATGTCTTTAACTTGTGTACACGCATTTCACCGTTTGTCTTATTTAAAAATTTGGTGCAAGCATAAAAAAATATAAATAATACTCGAAATACCTTTAATGATAAAACAAATCACAACAAAATAAATATTTACATATTTTTTTTAATAAGACGAATGGTCAAATATGTATCTAAAAAGTTGAAAGTATCAATATAAAAACGAAGGGAGTGCCACCTTTCACTTTACTCCGTATTTTCTCTCCTCTCTTTCTTCTACTCTAATAGTTCTTTTGATGATGAAACAATTAATAGGTAGACTTATGTGTGCACTATTCTTTTCTGTTCCTGTACTCTCTCATGTATAGGAGGCTTTAGCCAAAGAAAGAAACATTAAAAGGCCATATGGAAATATGATTTCATCTGCGCTCGATCAAGTACGTATTTTATACTACGTTCGGTCAAACTTTAAATATGGACAGCTATTAGTTAAACTGCTACGTGAAAACTATACCATTTGAATGTATCCCATATTACTATATTTCGAATAACTTTCATTGGCATAATATTAAAAAAAATAAAAATGACTAAATTTGTGCCTGGAAGTTAGTGTCGGTGCCTTGGGGGATATGGAAAAGGGGAATAAGTAACAAAATGCACCCCTGTTATACATATGAGATGAATTTTCCATGATCGATGTGAAAATCTTTCTAGAATGGCACAAGGCTAGCCCAATTCGATGACAAACTAATTCAACGTTGACAAATTAAACTGCTTAGCATATGAGTGAAGGATCAAGAACAATTAAGTTCTCGATCGACAAGGAGGTGTGGAACAGTAAATGGCTTCTTCTCAAAAAGTCGCAGCTTCATGTGATGCGCTGGGTCTAGATTTCGGACCGATTCGCTCCGAGGAACTTCACTGTAATGTGAAGACTCAAGAGTCAGCGCGGGCACGTACAGGCGCGCTGCACGCACTAGAAATTTGTGGCGTTTCAGTGTTGAAAGTTGAAACCCTACCGACGATTTTGCTGGTGAATTAAGTAGTGGCATAAACCTCGACTAATTGTTTACTTGTGACTCGACGTACGTACATGTCACATCACAGGATCAGCATGCATCATGTCAACCCAAATTCGGTTAATTTTGTTCGCTTGTATCATTGTATGACGAAGTTAGATGTTTGCCTAGCACAAGGCCAAGACCTTCCTGGAATTTGACCGGAGCAAAGCTATATAGTTTGGGCCTTTGGGGGTTAGAATATAGATAGAACCATGGTGCAGTTCATCAGGTCCGTTCTTGACGATTTGGGGACCCGGGACGGGGTAAAAACAGGAGCTCTTATGTCAAAAAAACATGTAAGTTTTTTTGTTTAGTTACATTCATGAAACTATAAAAATAGACGCAAATAAAAATGCCATTAAAAGTTCGTAATATGGCCATTGCCATTACAAAAGTTAAGGAGAGTAGATGAATATTAGCGATTGAGTGGCGGTGGGAGGCTGCAGCTCTGTTAACTGCTTGCCCTAATGCATATATGCAAAGTAGGGAGTCAAGAATACTGAGGATTGCTGCTCATGTAGATCAATGAATAAGAAGTCAAATGACAACACAGCAAAACATGAAATAGCATTATCGAAGTTAAATATGGAGTCTAGTGTAGCAGCGTATTGCATTGTCCTTACTCCATTGGTAACTAATTTAGCTCCTAGGAAATAAATCATTACGATGATGTTGAAAAAAAAGGATACTAGAGAAGATTTTAGGGAGTGTAGCCATAGTTGGAGCTGAAGTTGAGAAAGAGACAACAATTTAAGAAGATAAATAAGCTAGTGAATGGATAATGATAATTTTTATAATTAGCAATACCTATATACCTACATACAAAAACAATGCTACATTAATTGATTGCCCCCCTACCATTCGGGCCTGCGCGGTTGCCCCTCTAGCCCTCCCTTAGGATCGGTCCTGCAGTTCATGCATGTTGATGCATGTTAGCATAAAAATTGAAAAAAAAAAAAAGGGAGTTTGAACCCTTTATTGTAAATTCGACCTTAGAAACAAGGAACTAACCTTTTCACCAAAAGAATATAGAGTACAAACGAATTCCCTGACTGCCAATGAGAATTGTTAAGCACCAAACATACCTGGGTCTAACTTATAGCTGATAAGAAACTGCTTTAACTTTTCGGCGTGGTTTCTAAAAAATTTAAAAGCAACATTTCGAAACTCTTTAAAACAAGTCAAATTAAGTGGAGTAGCTTTTTGAAACTGCTTATAGAAGCATGCAGTTAGATATTTCTCTATTAGAGTACTTGTTCATTAATCGAACACATAAAATCCCTAAAAACTTGAGACTTTGAGAGAGAAGAATTAAGCCCAGCCCAAGTGAAACCAGGAGAAGGAGAAGTCATTCCCTAGAAAGGCCCATCCCGTACTGTACCTCCTTTCTATATGGCCAGCTTCTCATTAACGCAAGAGGAATCGTCACTACTATTTTTCTAACGGAAATACTTGAACTTGGACGTCCGATAGCAACGGAGCTCCGCGCGTTGGGCCGGGACGCGCATGCGCGCTTGGCTGGAATCCCCACGCTCGGTTTTCCTTGCTCCACGCTGTTCCCGCGCCGCATAGTTGGTCGTCGATCCAGTAATCAGTGGTCAGCTTCCCGCATGACTAGATAACGTACGTGCATGTCTTTTTTGTGTTCATTTTTTTATCTTTTTATTTGAAGTCTAAATTACGTAGTATAAATTTTATAATTCATTTAAATTTCTAATGAATCCATTTTAAATACTTTTCCATTTTTTATTTTTTATTGATAAAATTGTTTCAGTAGGCAAGATAGATTGTTCCGGCAGGCTACACTCATTGTTCCGGCAGAAAAAATACATTGTCTCAAAGGGTATAATTGTTCCACGAGGCAAATATAATTGTTCCCAAAAAGGCAAATATAATTGTTCCCACAGACAAATATAATTGTTCCACGAGGCAAATATAATTGTTCCCACAAACAAATATAATTGTTCCACAAGAAAATATAATTATTTCCAAAGGCAAATATAATTGTTCCCACAGACAAATATAGCAAATATAATTGTTCCACGAGGCAAATATAATTGTTTCCACAGGTAAATATAATTGTTCCAAGAGGCCAATAGAATTGTTTCCAAAGACAAATATAATTGTTCCACGAGGCAAATACAATTGTTTCTGCAGGCAAATACAATTGTTTGGTTCTTTTCTATTTTTTGTTCCAGTGTATAGGCGACAATTGAGAAAATGACCAAGATGAAGACAAGCCCAATTTAGTATTCCGTTTCAGCACAAAGAGTCTGAAACGGCTTGTGGAGCAGCTCGAGCACCGTCCTTTTTATCTTCTTGTTAGATATGCACACAGGGGGTTGTTCCCATTGTTTATATGTTTTTTAGGCAACCCATTTTTTTTGTTCCACCAGTATTTTTTCTGTTCCAACGTGTGTGTTTTTTGTTCCACATGTGTAACCTGTTATTCCATCATTATTTTTTGTTCCAGTAGTGTGTTTTTTGTTCCACACATATAGCATGTTGTTCCATCATTTATTTTTTCTGTTTCAGGAGTATGTGTTTTTTATTCCACATGTATAACATGATGTTCCATCATTTTTTTCCAGCAGTGTGTGTTTTTTGTTCCCAAAGGTAAATATAGCAAATATAACTATTCCACGAGGCAAATATAATTATTCCCAAAGGCAAATATAATCGTTTCCAAAAGGCAAATAAAATTGTTCCCGCATACAATACAATTGGTCCCACAAGCAAATTAATTGTTCCCAGAGGCAAATATAATTATTCTGAAAGGCAAATACAACTGTTTCCGCAGGCAAATATAATTGTTCCTGCAAGAAAATATAACTGTTCCACGAGAGAAATATAATTGTTCCCAAAGGCAAATACGATTGTTCTCATAGGCAAATATAATTGTTCCACGAGGCAAATATATTGTTCCAACAGATATACAAGTTGTTTCATCAGAACTAGACATTTTTTGTTCCAATTGGGGGCTTAGCCTATTGTTGCAGCAGGCCAAATACATTGTTCCAATAGGTATACTAGTTTGTTCCATAATGCTAGACGTATTTGTTCCAAATGGATTTAGCACATTTGTTCCAGGAGACCAAATATCAAATTGTTCCATCAGACCGATTTATTGTTCCAACAGGCTATTTTAATTGTTCCATTAGCATAGAAAATTGTTTCAGTAAAATTTATATAGAAACATGGATCTTGTTTTGTTCGTAAAAATGGCACAAACACACTGGTGAAAACGGTTTGTGGATTGGAGCTCACAGTCAAAAGTTATGGCCATTGAAAGAAAAAAACAAAAAAGGAATCTCGCGCAACGTCAGCGATTGCATCATCGTGCATGCAGCCAGGGGACTCCTGCGCAGCTGCGTGCATGCGTTCAATTTTTGGCGGGACAGGGTGCGGCGGCATGCATGCAGCAGTACTTAGGAACTCCCGCGCGTGCTTGCTAGCTCATGGGCCGAGCGTCTGTTCGACGGGCCGGCCGAACGGACGTCCGGTCCGTAGTCGAGCCCTATTTTTTTTAAAAAAATATATTCTACACCTCTAAACTATAGTGTTTCGTCTATTTAACCTCTTAGATTATAAAACCAGCTATATCTATCTATTATATATATAAAGGAGGGGAAAAAGAAGCCACCATGTTCGTCCACATCATCTAAATTATTTCAGCCGTTCGATCAACGGTGGAACCAAATTATAACGGCCAAGATCAATCAAAGAAATTCTCACATAAATAAAGAAAAATAAAAGATCTATGCCGTTGATTTTGTGGGGCCGGATTATAACGGCTTAGATTAAAAGAAGAATATTAGAAATTCGGATTAAATACTAAAGATGATATAATATGGTTATTTTATCCGTTCAATCAACTGTGGGACCAAATTATAACGGGATAAATTAATCAAAGAAAAAAAAATAAAAGATCTATGCGGCTTA